>JARVZY010001301.1:0-23784 GCA_030686995.1 Artemisia argyi
CATAGGGGGGAGGGAATCACCCCTTGTGTGGCTTGATCTCCTTCCTTGTGCTCTAGGATGCATACAAGTGTTCAACTTGCTCTCCAAGTGTTGACTAGTCAAGTTTGTAACCTCATCAAACTCATATAAAAGCCCTCCCCTCCTCCTCATTTGTACGCCACACATAACACTCACAAACACCCTTGCTTTAGCTAGTTTACTTCCAATTTTATGCAAGAATCAAGTGCTACAACAACATATAAACCCTAGTTTGATTTTAAGTAATCAAACTACTTCAAATCCTTTGAAAATCTTGGTGATTCTCTTCAGTTTAGATCCACTCAAGTCACCTAAATCTTCATCACAATTCTTTCAAGAATACAAGAGTAGAAGGGTTGCTAAAGTGAAGAGGAGCTTGTCAATCAAAGTCCTATCCTTACTAGTTACTTACCTTTCTTTGTTGAAAGCCAAAAGTTGTAAGCAAACCCTAACATATTTCTTGTTAATTATCATATTCATGCTATTTACATATCATTCATGCTATATTTTGTCTTGTGATTATGTCCATGATGTTTAAAAATGGGTAAAACAAGTATTGGTATATATATGTTAACTTATGTTATTTAAACAAGTAAACTAGTAACTTTCTTGGTAAAATCTGACCAAAATGGTATAATTATGATATTGGAAAATTACATATTATAGTAGAGGACTTAACAAGGAAACCATAGCAATTTGAACCACTTAAAATGAGTACATGAGTAAAAAGTTATGACCATTTGAAGTTACCAAAACTTTGCGGCAAAAACTGCCAAATGTTTCTGTAACATAATTAAACACGCAAAAAGAGGCCCTTCTGCTCCGTTTTACGAAAAAGTTAAAACACAAAAGTTGTCCGGAATCACGTTTTCTTCAAAAACTCCAGAGCACGTATCCAGAAAACCAATAACGAATGAGATTTTCTTCAGTTTCTTAACATCTATTTTATATACCAAAGTCACTATATAATAGTTATGGTTTAATTAGACCAAGAGGTCTAATGACCTAAATTCAAGACCACAACCATGGCTAAAGCCAAGGTTGAGTCTCAAGACCATGGAACAATGACCAAAGGTCACGGCAAGGCCATGACTAAATGACCATATAAACTTACCTAGGCGAAAACATGAGCTAAAGAGTTAGCGATAACTTAAACATACAATTTGGATCTACTTCATCTAAATAACCATGAGACTCATTGTAATAACAATCTTCATGTAAAAGTAAACTTTCCTAAGTTTATTCAAATATTAGACATGTAACTTTTCGGGTCAAAACTTATATATATATATATATATATATATATATATATATATATATATATATATATATATATATATATATATATATATATATATTATCAAATACTACAATAGTAGGGAGCCTCATGTGAGGAGTTCATTAAGTAAGCTGTCGAGATGAGTTGTGGATTTACGAATTAAAGTGTCCTGGCTCCTCGAACGTTTACTACATGACTTCTGAATTATGTCGGCCCGAACGGTAGTAAGCGATATATAAACTATACATGTTTCATGAACCATTTCTTTTCAAAGACTTACACTATACTTTGTACCACATCATGGACTAAATGCAAGACATATATAGGAAATTCTTCATATTCTTTACTCCAATCCTAAGTCGCAACATTCTATTATAGGTTGCTCGTAGAAACCTTCGCGATTCGACCATCACATTCACTACTTGCTATTTATAACTTAAGGTGAGTTCGTAGCCCCACTTTCTATTGTTTAACTATTTTACAAACCCATGGGGGGGATACATGCTATTATTTTTCTACTCGAACACAATGCTTTCTACTGTATGCTTTCCCGACTATGTTTTATTGTCACTAAGTACCGATTGCCATGTTTGAAGTCCCTATATCATGAACCATTAGTCACTAGCTATAGTGAGCGCGAATATTATGAATAGATCTATTGGGATTGACGAATACCATTAGTGTTGAACAACTACGAGTTCAAACAAATGCACTATATTTGAGATTTAGAGGTATAATGGCAATATTACCTTGGTAGGGCTTCTACAATGCCAATTTTTTGTTCGATGTTAATGCTTTGGTTGCATGAGTTTAGTGAAATAATAACGACTTTTGTTTTCTAACTATGAATGTGTGATTAATTACCTCACATTACGATTATTGTGTTCAACGATTTAACTACAAACTCTACGAATTCCACTCAACCTTTGTGTTGACTGTTTTAAGCATGTATTTCAGGTCCATGATGATCAAGGATGGCACGGAAGGGCACGGATATTCAAGAGGGCTATAAATTTTATTATCATTCAAAAACTCATTTAATGTAAATTGTAAACATGGAACCATCTGGGACCTCATTTTGTAATCTCTGATAATTATATAATTTGAATGATAAATTTTTTAAAACGACTCAATTAGAGTTCGCTTTCTATTATTGTGACTATTGTGCCATCAAGTAACACCCAATTTGAATTCCGCTGCATCCATGAATTGGGGGTCTTACATATGGGATTTATATCAAATTGATTCATCAATTTGCATTGTAAGCATGTTTCATCCCATCTCATGCCTTAAGTTCTAGGTCTCACGCACAACTTAATTAAGTCGTCTACCTTAGAAGCTGTAAAATTACTATCTATGGTCTCACGCATTAACAGAATTTTACCTTGTTATAATAATTTAGCCTAGGTCTCACGTTTACTAAATTAAAATTCCAAGTGTTCCTTATAGATAGATGGCATGTGACTTAAATTTTAAGGGTATTCAATTTTGATATGTCAATCAAAATATGTATAAAGATGCATGCACTCATCTTTATAGCATAAGTTTTCAAAAAAAACTTTTATTACCAATTCTTGAAATTAATACACAAAGTTTTACTTGAGGTTTAGAAAACCCTAATATGACTTTCTACAAGAATGATTTTAAAAGAAATTCGTTTAAGACATATTCATAAGTGTGATAACCAAGGCAGACTCTAAGGCTCTTTCCAAGCCTTCATACCACGACTATGAATATTGTCTTAAAAGAGTTACTTTTAAAAGCATGTTGTACAAAACATCAATCAAACAAATTACCGTGCGAAGCGAACCGTTGTTGGCACATAAGACACCGCAAGATATAATCTTTATTACTTAAGGTTTCACCATTATTAGTCCGTATTATTTTCTTTATGAAAAATCACCCTTTTTATTGCTTACAACATGTCAAACAATTAAGAAACAATAAAAACAAGTAATTCAAGACAAATCAACAACTAATAATAAATAAAGTGAAACAATTAGCCACATGCAATCTTTATTAGAAAAATCCTAATAAAATCAATTCTAGGTATAATAATGCATGTAATCAACTAAGGCCTTCTCCTCTTAATGGAAGAGAGTCACATACATTGACGAATCAATTGCGTAGGCCAAAGCTAATATACACACCACATAGCATATAAATTGATTTTAATATATATATATATATATATATATATATATATATATATATATATATATATATATATATATATATATATATATATATATATATTGGAGTCTTCCCCAATCTTAGATCTATCTAAAACATGTGACATAAAAAAAACAAGATCCATGACTAACATGCATGTTTCGTCACGGATTAAAACCTAACAATTAGCATATAGGTCACAAGATACATTCACATAACCAGTTAATGACCTAGGGTTTCTAGTGATTACACATAATCCAAGAAAACCACAAAACCCTAATTAGGGTTTCATGGAAAATCGACCCCCCCCCCAAATTAGGGTTAGGGTTTCGAATTTTTCAAAAAAAGATAAAAGAAAAACCCTAGATCAAAACATGTATCTAATACAATTAAAGATCCGATTTTTATTACGTTTTAGTAATCAATTACATGTTATACATGGCTCGTGATGCCACTGTTAGAATTATACAATCAAAGTACACATTTTGCGAAAGCTAGGATCAAGTATAACACATAATATTAACTAAAACATAAATAGGAACGTACCCGATGCACTTCAATTAATCTTGATCTTGTGTAATAATAGATCTATGATAAACCCCTTACCGTTTTGTTTATCGATCTCTTGATAATAACTATAGTGAGTTATTACCTCGTTCTTGTACACACAAATTAAACCGTATCAAGGTTATGTATGTAACTACACAAGATTTTTTTTTGATTAACAAAAATCGACCCACAACCCTTAGGGGTGTATGCCGATTGGTTTTAGACCAAAAGAAGAGAAGGGAAAAGTTAGGGATAATTGTGTGCACAAAAGATGTGAAAACAATGACCCTAGGTTTGTTTATATAGTGATTTGGTAACTTAGGGACCAAGCAAAGGCAAAGGGTTGCCCTTTTGTGGTGATCGGCCGACCCAAGCCCAAGGGTGGGGGGGGGGGGGGGGGTTCTAGACCCTTCCTTGGTTACCAAATTACATAAACACCCTTTTTCTATCTTTCTTCTAACGGTCGTTAGTCCCTTTTTCCGTTAAGTACTAACGGTCGTTAATATCTCGTATCTAATAATAAATATAACAAAACATTTATTATTTTTCCTTAATACTCATTTGTAATGTGTGCAATCCCGAGGTTTTGAGTTCGATACTAGACATTTACATATTAATATATATACGTATATTTAACATGCCTTTTCTTGTTAGAGTTACATACTTGGGGCAAAAATTAGCTAAAAGGCTAAAACTGAGCTTGGAGGATTGAAATTTTATGACTTGGCTTCTCAATCTAGTGATTGGTCAATTAATTGAGGCTTTTAGTAACGGATTTGTTCCATGAAGTCCTAAACACACATACACACACATAGATAACGATGTACCAAACAAGGTGAACGGTATCATCATCTTGAAATGCTGGAACTTTACCAAATGGTTGTACCATAAAGAATGATAATTCATTAAAAAGAATTGTCTCATTTAGGCATTAAAACTTTACATTATATTGCTCTAAACTTCATAAAGACAATATATACCAGAATTTTGAGGTACTCTGGTTTCTTGTGTTCACCTTTAGTCATGGGGTAAATTTGAGAGTGGCCCTGTCGCTCAGAGGTGTGGGTTTTTTTGACCCACTTTGGTTGGTTTCTTGAAATGGCCCGAGCGACTAGCGACCTTAACAAAAATGGCAAGTGCCTAATCATTGTGTGTAATGCACAAGTAGGGCTCCTTTTGAGCTACTTATCACTACGAATTTTAAAAGTTTGAGCGACTTCTAATATAATTATTTTAATCTTTTTTCCCATTCCCAACACTTACCATCACCACCACCCTCTACCACCACACAACCATCACCACCACCCTCCACCACCACCACCAACCTCTACCACCACACATATTATTAAATTGGTTAGTGGGTTTTGTTAATACATCTATGATTAACATGTTTCTAACAAGCAATCATACCCAGAAACGTGATTGAATGATTTTCGAATTATAAGTGCTTATAGATCGATTTGGGTTTTGTCATGAATGATTGTTTGAGTTCAATTAACTATAGGGGTTTTGTTTAGATGGATTAGTAGAACACTCGCTCTAAATTAATTGAACTAACATGAAATGCTGATTGATCTTCGAATTTTAGGGTTCTTGGTTCGAATTTGGGTATTTTTTATTATGATTACTTGAATATAATTAACCAAAGGGGTTTTGCTTAAAATGTATCATAGAACACTCGCCCTTAATGAATTGTTACAACAAAACAGCCCACGTATTATTATCATGGATATTAATGGAGCTTTAAATATGAATTAGTGGAATTTATGATTGGTATCCTATTTGAATTAGTTATTCAAATTGCATATTTTTAAGTACTAGTTCAAGAAGATAATGGGTCGGTGGTGATCAACCAGTACTAACCAAAACTTGTATCAGCAGAAACAATGCATAGCATTATTGAAACCTCAAACGTAGCAACATATCACATCAGCAGAAAAATGATAGCAGCAGAATCAATGAGCAGCAGAATAAATTCCAAACGTGCAGCAAAACTTGTATCAGCAGAAACAATGCATAGCATTTTTGAAACCAAAACTTGTATCAGCAGAAACAATGCATAGCATTATTGAAACCTCAGACTCAACCAACCCGCTTTCCAACCTCAAGTAATCACTTATTTTAACTATTATCATCAATCTCAACATGTTATCTGATGGAGGTATTTTAGACTTTGAACAACACTTGTCTTAAACATCACGTGAAGTTTATTTTCAGATGGAGGTATGTTAACATCAGCTGCAAATTTTATGAGATTCAAGCATTTATTCCAAACCACAAATAGCCCAAATATAGCCTCGTTTTTATTAAGGTATATGAACTTCTCCAACATCTCAGTATCAATTGGCCCAAGCATTCCAATCACTCGTGCAAGCAAAATCACAAGTGCATCATTTGGAAATAGAACCTGCTTTCCGATAAAGGTGACAAGGTCAATTTAGCTAGCTACATGTCCCTGTGGGGTGCGTTTCGTGAGCTCAAAAGCTCCAGATGTGATGAGAATAAGCCGATCTATCGATTCGGCAAAGAAAACACTTCGTCGGAAAATTTTCTGACGCCGAAAACTGCTAGTGTTGGATGGATTTTAGGGAGCCGGCGGTGAGGTGATAAAGAGAAAGAGAAATGAGAGAGTGTGTGTGCTTATTATGAGTGAAGAGAGAAAATCTTGAGTTATATTATAAATGGGCTTTGATTATAAATGGTGATGGTGGTGGTAGAGGGTGGTGGTGATGGGAAATGTTGGGATGGGGAAAAAAGATTAAAATAATTTTATTACAAGTCGCTCAAACTTTTAAAATTCGCTAGTGATAAGTGGCTCAAAATGAGCCTTACTTGTGCCTTACACATAATGATTAGGCACTTGCCATTTTTGTTAAGGTCGCTAGTCGCTCGGGCCATTTCAAGAAACCAAACGACTTAGGTACAAAAAAGCCCGCACACTTGAGCGACTGGGCGATTTGTAGAATTGCCCCTTAGTCATGCTATAGGAACAAGCTAAAATGGAACATCTTTTTCTAAAAAACACACTAGCCAAACAACGATGGTCCAGACACCTTCACCGATGTAGCCATCCAACTAGTTTTTGGATGGTTTGAGTTAAAGAAAAAAAAATCTAAGAGTTTTATAACTTAATACTAAAAATTGAAAAAATAATAATAATTGGCAATCACCTAATGTGAGTAAGTTGGAACTTTTATTTAACTTTTACAAAGTTGATTTTGTATTCCTATCCTTGTTACTTCACTCCTGTTGATTCACACTTCAAAATAATTTTATCCCACATAGGTTGCTGAGAGAAACTTTTGATACTTTATATATATATATATATATATATATATATATATATATATATATATATGTGTGTGTGTGTGTGTGTGTAAATTTGTAATTTGAGATTAGTATTATGTTGTTGGACTTAGTCATAAGAAGATGAGAACATGTTTCTTCATCTCTTCGTGTGTTAGTTCATTAACTGTTATAAATTCCCATATTTTTGTGTGGAAACCTTTTAAAATGGTGTGATACTTGTATGTGCTAATTGTTTTTCGATGCTCAAATATCATGTTGAAGAGCTCGTATAAGTTCTTGACATATTGTGCAAGATTAATACTTTTATTTGCGTAGCTATATTCACTTTTCTATTATACATTGCCGACTACCCACATTCTTTCTGGATGTTAACATCTCGGTCCGATCAGTTTTCTCAACCAAATACCGAGTGTTAGGCAAATGAGAAAGAACAGCCATAGTGAACTTATCACAAGCGTCCAGCTAATTAGTAGTGGCTTGAGCCGAAGCTTATTTTTATAAACATCAAGAACTTTCGCAAGCTTGGGTTTGTTTTGCTTGATCAATGCCTCGTCTTGTTAGAGTTACATTCTTGGGGCAAAAATGAGCTAAAGGCTAAAACTGAGATTGGAGGATTGAAATTTTATGACTCGGCCTCTACTAATTCTTCCATTGAGGCTTTTACTAACGGGTTTGTTCCATGAAGCCATAAACAGTTAAACACACACACAAACACATATATATATAATGATGTACCAAACAAGGTGATCGATATCATCATCTTGAAATGCTGGAACTTGACCAAATGGCTGTACCATAAACAATGATAACTCATTAAAAAAAAGTGTCTCATTTAGGCATTAATACTTATATACCTTAATTTTGAGGTACTTAGGTTTCTTCTTTAGGCATGCTATAGGAACAAAGCAGAAATGGGACATCCTTTTCATGAAAACGTACTAGCTAACACTCTTGAAACCGCTGTCGGTCCGGACACCTTCGACGGTATAGCCATTGAACTAGTTTTTGGATGGTTTTATAACTTATTATTAAAAATTGTATCATTAGTGATAATTGGCAATGGCCTACAAGTGATTAAGTTGGAACGTACTTTCATTAAAATTTTACAATATTTTAATAATGAGTTAATAAATCACAAATTAAGGATATGCAATGATGCTGGTTCATATTTAATTGTTTTAACCAAGTTAATGACATGATCTCAAGTTCTCAATGTTTGCTTTTGCAAATAGTTGTATTGATCTATAATCCCACATAGGTCAATGAAAGAAATGTTTGATACTTTATATACGTTATCGTGCATCTATTCTAGTGAATTTGAGGTTGGTATTATGCTATTAAACATGTTGTGAAGATCCATGAATTACATTCAAATTCTTGTTATCTCATAAGTGCCTAATAATAAATATAAATCCTCTATTTTAAAACTAAATCATATTAATAACAATTTTAAAACGAGGCTAGACACCTTTTAGCCCTCATGTTTATAAATGCAGAAAAATAAGTGTTTAATATAACAAATGTAAATATTAAATTAATATAAATCGAATAAATGAATAAACTATAAATCCTCTATTTTAAAACTAAATCATATTAATAACAATTTTAAAACGAGGCTAGACACCTTTTAGCCCTCATGTTTATAAATGCAGAAAAATAAGTGTTTAATATAACAAATGTAAATATTAAATTAATATAAATCGAATAAATGAATAAACTTATGATTATGGCATGAATTCTCCCTTGGAAATGACTTGTATGCTGGTAGAACTTCGTTCCTCTTGCTCCCTTCTGTGTGGTGAAAAGTGAATGAATAAATTCGGAATTAGGGCTGGTATTTATAAGCCCGACTTTACTACGGCGTAGCTTTAGGTTTAGTTACGCCGTAGCCTTCATAAATATTATCTACGCCGTAGCTTGATCATGTGCTACGGTCGTAGTTCTTAACAAGGTCGAGTTTAGGTATGTTTTAAACAAGGTCGGGTTCGGGTATGTTTTTTTTAGCCTCAACCCGACCCGAACCCGACTAACCCAGCCTAATTAACACTTTACAATGTAAAAATATCAAGTTGGCCCCGAACCCGAATTGACTCGACTCGAGTTGACCCGAGTTGTAAACAAGGTCGGGTTCGGGTATGTTTTTTGGTGACTTGACCCGAGTTGACCCGAACCCAGCCTGGGTCAACCCGAATGACAGCCCTAGTTGTAATCAACAAAAATTTCATAGTAAAACACCTAAAGTAAATACTCTCAGTAATGACATGAAATAAATACAATATTAAGGGTTCAAACTTTGTATAAATTAGCTATACGAGTAGATTCAACAATACAGAATTGATAAGTAATTTATAGATGATAGAGATTAGGATACTCAAAAAATTGTCTCATTTAGGCATTAAAATTTCACATTATATTGCTCTAAACTTCATAAAGTCAATATATACCTGAATTTTGAGGTATTCGGGTTTCTTGTGTTCACCTTTAGTCATGCTATAAGAACAAGCTGAAATGGGACTTCTTTTTCAAGAAAAAAACATACTAGCCAACACTCTCGAAACAACTGTTGAAAACGATGGTCCGGACACCTCACCGGTGTAGCGGTTTAACTAGTTTTCGGATGGTGTCGGTTAAAGAGAAAAAACATATCTAAAGGCTTTTATACTATCGGCAAGCACCCATACGTGAGTATAAGTTGTAACTTTCAATTAAATTTTACAATGTTGATTTGTGTTGGTATCCTTCACTCCTATTGACTCACGAACACTTCATAATTTTTGAATGGTGAGGTAAAAAAAACGCCATTATATGATGGTTGTTTATATTTAATTGTGTCAACCAAGTTTATGACACGAGTTAAACGTTTGTTTTTGCGAGGTCACTGAGAAAACTTTTGATAATTTATATACTTGTTGTATACGGAAGGTTGTAATTTGAGACTAGTATTATGTTGTTGGACATAGTTATAGGAAGAGGGAAACATGTTTCTTCGGTGGTGTTTGTTTGTTAAGAGGGTCTGAATCTGAATCTGAATCTGAACCACACATCTGAATCTGAATCTAATGCGTAAATGTCTGAATCTGACCGCATCTGAACGGGGGGAAAAAAAAAACTCATGTTTGAACCGCACATTTGCTTGCTCGTACTATTTTTTTTTTTTTTTTTTATTTGTGTCAGCAAGAGGCAACAAGACGCATTCAGACATCTCTCTCAAGTCTAAACCATTAAGATCTTACTGCATCTGAACGCGTCTGAACGAGAAAAAAAAAACACAAACGGTCTGAACGACCAAATGTCTGACCGATTCAGACATTTAGCCTATTAAGAGGCTGTTAAGATGTTTTTTAAAAAAAACAAACACAACCCTCGTCTCACTTCTAAGTCCCAAAAACTATTATATATTCTCGTATGACGTGGTACTTTTATAAATTCTCATATTTTCTGATGTTGTGATACTTTTATATGCTATATAAGATACTAGTTATAAGTTTTTTTTTAATTTTTTGAATCATATATTTTTATTTATTAAAAAACAAATAATTTAATCTTTGTTTTGTTTGATTTATAATATTTAATTATAGTTTTTTATTATTAAAGATAATTATTTAAAAATTTTAATCATGTAATTAATTGCATCTTATCTATATTTTTTGTATTTATCTTCTACTTGTTTTGTTGATAAATATAAAATGTTATCTAAGAAAATAATATTTTTTTTTAAATAAAATTATTACTAAATAAAGTATGAATACATTTTTTTGAAATGAAAAGTACCCAATAAAGTTTTTGTTTTATTATATAAATAAAAGATTGGCATATGGTGCCAGATTCTTTATAATATTTTTATGTACATAATATATATTTATTTATCAGTATACATTGTCGCAGTGAACGGTGTCATTTAAGGAGTAACAACTACCGTAATAACTAAAAGTTCAACACAACAAATTGGAAACCATAGGATGTTGGGAATATGGCTCACTGGCTCAGATGGAAATCAATGTTGCCCTCAACTACAACAAGGGTTGACTGATTTAAACGGTATGTAACATAGTAGTAGTTGTTATTGATCTCCTCGGACTTGATCCTAATATCTTATGATTTTACGATATTACAAAACAAAAAAGATCCAGATCCTACGTGGGATCTTAGGAAGCTTTAGATCTTATAACATCCCGATCTTGATCATAGGATCTTAAAATCTAGTCCAATTATATCTTTGCAATCCAAAATGGCTAGCGGCGCAGCTTGTTACTCGTTTGCCTTCAACCACTATGTAAATTCTATTTTGATGAAATACACATCCACATCAAAATTTGCATAATAAAAATTTTATCTTACTTTTCTCGAACCACAAATTAAAAAAACTACAAAGTTATGAGTTATTTTTATAGAATTTAAAAAACAACATGTGAATCTTTTTAAATATTTCTTATTCATAGTTTAAGAGAGAATTTTCATGAAACATATATATAATTTTGTGTTTCTGATATATAATAATTTGTATATTATGAAAATGACATAATAATATGATATTAAGATCTCGATCCGATCTTACGATTTCGATCTTAGAAAAACGAAAACAATCATAAGTAGGATCTCATTCTTAAAAACCTTGATGTATAACATTTTTCATTAATCCGGATTATACTTTCGACCCTCAACAGGCCGGATTATACTTGTTAACATACACTTACCATAACGAATAGAGGTACAACTTCAAAATAAATTTACGATTTCCCTCGAAATCTTGAAATCTTATAATCAATTTATTAACCTTAAAACTTTTAACTATATATAAACTACATTAAACTTAAACTTGATGACACGTTAAATCCATAACTTAAATAAATATGATATGCATCAGCCTCAATTCATTTCTCGAATCTAAAACAAGTCGCCCAGAAAAGACTTGACAAAAGAATAACCACCAAAGATACCACTTTAGCTAGTCACCATAAAAATTTAGCTTCAAATTTAATAAAAGATCATATGAGTTTTTCAAGATCCAAAACTTCGTTTTATGGCTCACATTTATCTTGACCGTTATCTATACTACTTATAAAGCATATTGCACTCTCTCTCCTATTAATTTTTTAAGATTTCTTTATATAAATTTTAAGTAAATACAAGTTATAAAACATAATACACAAGTATGTAAAGCACACCCTAAACTAAAAAAACACTATTTCTAATATACAATTAATACATAATTTAAAACACCCCATCACTAATATATACAAGTCAAAAAACATGATATACAAATATGTAAAGCACAAATCAAACTAAAAAACACTATTTCTTAAATACAATTAATACATCAATTAAAACACCACATCACTAATATATACAACTAACTAAGCACAATGTACAAATACAATTAATAATTTTGGTTACACAGCACATAGAAGCCTAAAACTCATATTGTAAGATTTTATTTCTCTCTAGAACAAGTTTTTTCATAAAATTGCCTCTCGACTTTCCTTTGCATTTGAAACTGCAAAATAACCAAAAAAAAAATACGAATCTTACATGAGAGAAAGCTTTCTATGTTATATACTTTGATCATATACACAATGGCTTGACTTCTATTATTTTGTAAGAGCTTGAAAACTAGAATAAATGCATACGATGATACAAATCAGAGAGTTAAAAATACATGGAAATCGGTGCAACCAAACATACAACCAATCAGTTGGCTTCTAAAAGCCGGCCGAGTTTTCTCTAACGAGAAAATAATTTATATCGGAATAACCGAATAAGCATCAAGGAAACGATGAAAAATAGTAACGAATATAAAAATAGAACCGTTTTAAGCCTAATTACACTGACGTGCATTTTGGTAAAGCCTGTAACTTCAAAGATGCGAGTGAACGACCGATCTTCAAGAAAGTTGGAAGAAAAATAAGGTACGGTTCACAAATGCGCTTACAAATATAAAACCCTACAAATGTATATTATCATCTATGTTTTTGGGCTTCAAAGCCCATTACTTAATTAGAAAATACAATCTATTGATTAAAAACTAAAAATTAAAAAAATTTACATAAACGCTCAAGAGGTATCAAATTTATATATATATATATGTATTTTTAGTATAGTTTTTGTGAAACATACAAAGACTACAATTTTGATTTACTGTTGAACTTTTTACGAAGCAAATATATACTTTTAACTTGCAGAAATCATAAGAAATTTATGTTTAAGATAAATAGACAAATGCAAAACAACATTACATTATACTACTACGTACAAGAATTGATGATTCTTGACATAAATTATAAATATTTTTTCTTTACTTGGGACTCACACAAGCTATATTTTATAATATACCTAACTCATAGTACAATGTATAATTTGTGTTTTCATATAAGGATGAATTTCACACCTCTAAATACTTTCATAATTAATTTCATATTACCCAAAATACAATCATTAAATATATAATGTACAATATTTTTAAAGCATATTTAGGTAAATATTACATTTTCATATTAGAAAAAAAAAAAAAAAAAAAAAAAAGAAAGAAAGAAAAAAGAAAAAGAAAAGAAAAAAAGGAGTGATGAAATTACCCTTTCATATAAAACCATTGTATGTCTGCAACAAATGATTATGTATACTTAGGTTCATTTACATTCATATCATCAATATTTATTGTTTAATGACATGGTAGGGCGAATAAGGCAATAACCTTGTTTCTCAAGTAACTACATTTGTTCAGATTTTTAACTTTTAACCCAAAACTAATGAAAGTATGAGAATATAAAATATCAAACTAAATATCTTATAAAAGTGAGTCTATAAAGAATTAACTCCTCTATATATAAATATTCTTAAATACACGATACCCGTTGAATTTTTTTCTATAATTTTGTATGACATCACTTAAAGTTTTAATTACAGGGTACCCGCCGCCGCATCGTGCGGGTACCCTGCTAGTCATGTTAAATTATTTTTACCCCACCATCACAAACATGTTATGAATAGGCCTATCATTAGCCAGCCTATAAGCTCATCTTGGAACTATCTTGGAACTATTCGATACTAAAGTCATGAGTTGAAAATATGTCGCGGTGTTGTAGGTGATAGAGTACTCGATAATAAATCGTTTAATTGAAGGAAATTATTTGGCCCAAAGTATCACACCAAAAGATACATTGTCATGTCAAGCCCGCCAAGCTCAACGGTTGAAAATGAATCTCATCAATGTCGAGTGCTATAGTCGAGTCGATCTTATTTGAAACGATGCCATCGTATTACAAGTTATAGATGATAGGATATAGGACCTTTAGGCTAATAAACTAAAGTTCATACGCTCAAACTAGGCCCGAACAGCGGCCACAAGTCACCACAATACTCTTGGGAAATGAACTCCTAGGCCAGGCTCGAACGCCTGCCTAACACACTTAGGCAACGATAGTACTGGGAACCCTTCCCGAACCATTGCAACTATCAGAGATGTGCCATTTTAAAATTAAAAAGTTAACGGGAGAAAACTTTTGTGAAAGTTAATATTATGTTCTTTTTTTAATGAAACTGTCTCAACCTTTTGTCCCACATAGGTTAACGAGAGAAAACCTTCCCACGTTATATACCACAGTGCATACCGCTTGTATGTTTTAAAGTTAATATTATGGTTCGAGCTCAACATCTGTTACGCTAAGTAAACTTTAAAGTTAAAAAGTTATGATTTAAGATCATTTGAGGATTAAATTTTTTTTACATACTAAGGTACTAATCTCCATCATCCATTTTTATTTCCTCAAATTTTTTTACATACTAAGGTACTAATCTCCATCATCCATTTTTATTTGATCTAATGGATGAGATTAATCCCAACAATTTAAAAAACCCATTTTCATCTTTTTTTTCAAATATTAATATCTTTAAAACCGTTAATCGCTAAGCGAAAAAAAATATACCGTTACGACGAACATTTAATTATCTTTCTATTGATAGGCACTTTGACATATTTTCGACAAAAAAAAATTTTTTTGTTTTTTTCACGTTTTTTTTTCGTAGCCGAAAAAATAACATATGATATATCATATATGATATGTAATATCATATATAATATATATCATATATGATTTTTTCGGCTACGAAAAAAAAAGTGAAAAAAATGAAAAAAAAAAATTGTCGAAAGTATATCAAAGTGCCCGTCTATAGAAAGATAATTAAATGCTCGTAGCGATGCTGTAATTATTTTCGCTTAACGATTAACGGTTTAAGAGATATTTAAATTACAAAAAATTTGTGAAATATTAAAATGCTTTTAATCTCAACCATTGATTTATTTTTTGATGGATGGTGGGGATGAGTCCCTTGGTATATAAGAAAAGTTTAGTATTTAATA
This sequence comes from Artemisia argyi, assembly GCA_030686995.1. Classification (NCBI taxonomy): domain Eukaryota; kingdom Viridiplantae; phylum Streptophyta; class Magnoliopsida; order Asterales; family Asteraceae; genus Artemisia; species Artemisia argyi. The sequence goes on from JARVZY010001301.1 coordinate 15,681, forward strand.
TAACTCACCTCAAAAGTTATTTGGTGTAAAATATGTAAACTCGAACAAATTGTATTAACTCTCTCTTTTTATAACAGAGACTTACCTTTTTAACGTTATTTGGTATAGAATATGAATTTTAAATACATATACTAACTCTCATCTTTTTGTAACACAAACTTACTTTTCACTTAGAACTACTAGTTATAATACCCGTGCACGCACGAGATTTTGACATAAATTATACTTAATTTAGATATCACACATGAATTCTTGACATGTTGTGGTTTTTTTTTAAAAGGTTTATAAATACTGATTTTTTTATTTATATTTGTTGTTTCTCATATCATTACTTAAACTTTAAATAATAAAACAATGAATACTTAACACAAGTCGTTGCACTATAACCAAATTCTAAATAGTAAATTACTGAATAATATTTTATAAGAGTTGTTGCTATAAAATTGAAGGATTAGTCAAACTCACACAAATATGTGCTAAAGTTTCGGCTTTCGCATGTAACGGGTTAAGAATCAAGATAAAAATCCTATAGAGTAAAGACCTTAACGTCCAACATATGTTTTATTAGAAGTTGCATCCATTAGTAGCTTCATATACTTCCACATAGTAGAAAAGTAACTTTTTCCCAGTTTGTCATTATAATTGTGAGAGTTAACTACGCAAATGGTCCCTGTGGTTTGTTGAAAATTACGGATTCAGTCCATTTTTTATTTTTGTATCAGATCTGGTCCCTGTGGTTTTAAAATGTCTCGGATTCAGTCCATTTTGACATGAAATGACCAAAATACCCCACATAAAAAATAAATAAAATGTTGAAAGTAGGGGTATTTTGGTCATTTCACATACCTTATTCGACAAATTGGACTGAATCTGATACATTTTAAAACCACAGGGACCAGATCTGATACAAAAATGAAAAATGGACTAAATCTGTTATTTCTAGCAAACCACAAGGACCATTTATGTAGTTAACTCTCATTGTGATAAGTTTAAGAGCTTGAATTGAGCATGATATAAGTCCGCCATTGATGAACTTAGAAGAGTATATCAATCAAATAGACAGTAAGAAAATAAAATTTTATATGACTTAAATTACCTGAACTGCAAATTATTATCAAAGTATGTCGTATGTCAGGTTAAGAAAAGAAAAAAAGAGTAGTAAAAAGGCTCAATATCATTCACATGACAGGAACAAAATCCAATTAAGACAGCCCAAAATGTTAGTCAAACTTCTATCCTGTATATATACTTGTACTCTTCATTTTCATTATGTAAGAATTCATTTTATGCAATAACACTTTCTCATTTTCTCTCACTGGTTCTTGATTTCAACTCCCCTTAGGGGGATATTTTTAGCATTAGAAGTGTTGATCATTAAATAAAATCAAAGAGAGATCGCAATGATCACCCCTTCGGGGGAGATTGTTAGCATTAGAAGTGTTGATCATCTCTTGAAATCTCTTGTCTTGTTTTATACAACAAAGATTTTATCAACCAAGTATTTAGAGTTCAATGTTCGAAGAATGTACCAAGATACAATTATCTTGAAAATCCCTAGTAGTTTTAACATAGGAACAAGGGGCCTAAAAATTTTCCAGAACCTAATAAGTGGCTCGAAAAAAGATGTGACCGATATATATATATATATGTTTTTATCCTAACACACCTAATCACGAATCACACACAAGTCTTATATACTAATCTACAAGAGTAGAGTTTAGAGGAAGAAGAGAATCGTAACACTAGTTACATTTGTGTGAGGACTTAATAACATTTCGATTCTTGACGACTTCGAGTGTTCTTCTCTTGCACTTGAGATAGAGGATGAAAGGATCACTTATAAACACATACCAAAGAGTTATAGTGATCAAAGAAAAGGAAGGAAAGAACATCTTTGTCTGGAATGTCACGTTGCATTAGCACGTATCCTTTATCTCCCCACTCGACACCCCAAGAGTTCTTTACAATCCAATACGTCACTGTTTCGGGAGTCTCGTCATATCCAACTGCTGTTCATATCCAACCACTGTAACAGCATGAGCCCTCTTTACCTTGTCACTTCGGTCCGGTTCATGTGTATTTGTGTGTGTTTTTGTCGGTTTTGGGCCGAACCGACCCGACCTAAAACCGAAAATCATGAAAAACCAAAACCGAACCGACGGGCAGTCGGGTCGGCTCGGTTTTGAACCTTCGATGCTCAGCCCTACATTAAATCATCGATATATAATAATTTCATGAAATTGCGTATAGACATAGAGAATTAAAATATATGTCTAATTAAATAATTACTAGACAAGACATGCATATTTAGTCTTATAATATTTACATTTTTTTTAGGAATAAATTCTTATAATCTTTATATTTAGTCTAATAATCTTTTTCTTTTTTTTTCGTTCATAAAGATGAAAAAAGAAAATCTTTACTTTTTTGAAGTAATAAATTCTGAATGAAGTGAATTAAATGAGAATGATAAATGTACTATTTTGATAAGAGAAAGAGAAAGAATTAGCTAAATTGAAATTAGCAATAAATGATTGAAAGAGATTTGGTGCTTTTAGTACGCACCTAACTAAATACTAGTTATATGAGTCCCGTTTACGTATGAGATTTATACATAAAAATTTATTTTATAATTTTAGTTTAGTATATGAACATATAAAAATTTACTCGTGAAAATTGTGATATAAGTATAACTAATACTTGTCCATGATTTTTTTTATGTATTAATATATATTACAATAACATTTTGTAAAAAAATTTGTTTGTTTAAAAATTTAACTTTATTTAACTAACATAGATGTTGATTTTGAGGTTGATGTTGTTGTTTAACTTTAATTATTCGTGTCATGTTGTACAAAATATGTAAGTTTAGTAGCACATAATCAACACGAATAGGAGATATATCAGTACGCTATCCACGGGACACCTTTCGTAGTGAAGGAAGTCCTCTTGATGAAGTTAAAATATGCTCCGTAAAGTTTTCAAAAATGTTTTTCTGAATATCCATATATAAACTTTAAATAAGAATTTAATGAGTCGTTGTTATATCAGAGTAATCCGTGCTTACATTTGATATTTATATTCCCGTTAACAATAGTTTAGCTGTATTTATTATTCAAGCCGTGTACACATAAATTAAACTTTGCAAATAAAATAACATGAGTCCTTATTTAACGTATATAGTAAAAAATATTTTACTAGATGAAAGTCTAAAACTAATATTAGTTTTAAAAAATATTTAACATATATAAAAACTAGTTCTATATTTACAAAATTTTGTAATTTTAATAGATGAAAGTCTAGAAATATTACTAATACTCATGTAATTTTAAACAAAGTTCATCTTCTAAAGTATAGAGGTATAAAGTGTAATGGGTTATTTTTATTTTATTTTTTCTAAATTTATTAAAAAATATGTAAACTTGTAATTTTACATTTAACTCCATATATTTAATATAAAATTCAGCCACTAAAGTTTTATTAATTACTTTCTCTTTTTTTTAAGATTTTGTTTTCACAAATTTGACACAAATATTTTTATTTGTCTTTTTCTCAACCAAATTTCTCTACAAAATGTATTAAAGTTTGACCAAAATAAATTAAATTTTGACTTTTTATTAACTAATCACGTCGTTTGATTTTGCCTAAGTGGCAAAATCGAGCTTTTCTATTGGTCTAATTTTTTTTCGATGAGAAGAGTTTTGCAAACTTACTCCGAAATAATTTAATTCTTTTATTATATAAAAGATTTTAATGTGTAAGGGTGGTGGCAATCATGCCTCTGAAAAAAACTCATACCTCTCAACCAACCAATAATATCATTCTACCTCATTCATACTTTTTTCATACCTCTCAACACTTTTTTAGTGGCAACCATAATTTCATACTTCTCAACACACCATAAATGCTCCAACGTTCACAAAATGCTCCATCCCGTTGAATCATGAATTGCCGCCCAAGTCAAACCGCAAGCCAAATCGTGGAGGTGGTAGCGGTGTTCACCGCCGGTATGAGCAATACCTCAGCCCATACGGCTGCCACTGCCGCCACCACCCCCTAACTAGTCCACTGGAGTACGAATTGCATTTATTGTTAGCAAAGCTCATAGGCGCCTGGCCTGAGTACAAACACTTTACAACCGGGCGCGTGGGTACAAACACTTTGCAATTCAACTATGCAAGTATTGGTTAATCACTAAATTTATCTTTTAAATTCTACCCAACTACGCACATCATAAATTCACAGTCATCCACATAAATGTATTTATAGCTCTCTCTTCACATTTAAATCATTAAAACATAACAATTAAAAGCAATTTCACGTTATAAACATATGTGGACAAACATGCTAAAAAAACACAAGTTTCGAGGAATATATGAACCTCAAGGCCTATAATATAAATGATACAGAAATGAACACTTTGTAAAAGTTGTCCTTATAGTAGAAGGTGCCGTTCGTCATAATGGCTCGCCACTCTTACGTGGAAGCTGCTCATGTCTTTTCATGGCTAGCCATGACACTACCCCTCTCTCCTCATCCCTCCTCACTTACCTCCTGCTCGTCTGCACGGCGAAGATGCCATCTGACAATTTTGTACTTTTTTTTTTTTTTTTTTTTTTTTTTTTTTTTTTTTTTTTTTTGTGAGTGAAAATAAAATAAATGTGTAAGTGGTGGGCCTCAAATGAGTAAGTTGAGGTTAGTTGTGAGTGAGGAGGGGTTAGTTGTGAAGAGGTGTTGGGTGATGTGACACTCGTGGGCCCCAAATAAGGAGATGAAGCTAGCCATGGTACCTTTCCCTCCTAGAGCCAAGGGTGTCATTCGTTGTGCATGCTCGCCACTCCTACGTGGAGTGTGATTTTGTTCGTTACGCCTCACCATGACACCGAGTGGGGCTCGTTGTAGCTCGCCACTCCAACCCTCCTCGTGCTGACGATGAGCCATGGTTCTGACACTTTTTCTGACCCAAGCTTGCTTTTTAATTCGAACGGTAATATTACCGTTTAAACAATAGTGCATTTTTTTCCCCTTAATATATCCCTTATAAATAGAACATATACAATTTATCATTTCAATACAATTTTACACAACATATACTTCAAACACTTACACATATAAAAAACAAGAAACATGAGTGAATCATCGTATTCAAGTGTTAGTGACTTTGAAGAGATAACGGAGCTAGAGATAATGCCCGCGGAATTTGTGCGCGAGCAATCGTTGCAAAACCAAGAGCTGGTCCTTCAAAACACCGTCGATACATCCCCCGTGAACGTGAAGTTGCTGTCTTGCTGAAGCACGTCTATTGGCCGACTATTTTGGTGATCAACCAAAATATACGGAAGAAAATTTTAGACGTCGTTATCGTATGAGCCATAAACTATTCCTAGAAATAGTCCAAGGTATTGAAACATTTATTCAAACTCACCATCCTCTTCCCGTGCATTTTAACTTCTTTAGACAACGACCTGAGGGTAAGGGTGTAATGAGTTTTAGTGTGATTATGAAATGAACATGTGCACTACGCCAATTGGCTTTTGGGATTCATGATGATGCATTAGATGACTATTTACAAATAGGTGAACACTGTGCACGTGATTGTCTAAATTTTTTTACTATGTGCATAATCCAGTTGTTTGGAAAGCAGTTTTTAAGAAAACCATCCGAGACTGACATTCACAAGTTATACGACGCACATAATTTGGTCCATAAGATACTGGAAATGTTGGGAAGCATCGATTGTATGCATTGGGAATAGAAGAATTGTCCGAAAGAATGGCAATGGCAATTTCACAGAGGGAAGCATCGATTGTATGCATCGCGTCGTATGATTTGTGGATTTGGCATGCATTTTTTGGTGTGGAAGGTGCGAATAACGATCTCACCGTTTTGTATAATTCGCCGTTATTCGATGACCTGATTGACGACATCGCCGATGTGGTTCCGTTTGAAGTATACGGAAGAAATTTTAAGCATGGGTATTATCTAGCTGATGGAATTTACCCAGAATGGGCAGCGTTCGTCAAATCATTCACGGTTGCAAGTAACCCAAAAAATGCTGCATGGAAAGCGAAACAAGAAAGTGCTCGAAATGATATCGAGAGAGCTTTCGGTGTCCTACAAGGACGTTGGCGTATTATTGCCCAAATGGTGCGGAAATTTACTGTGGGCAAGTTACAGAGAATCATGTACTCGTGCATCATAATGCATAACATGATCTTAAAAGATCAAAATATGCGATATCCGAAGCTGCTGATTCGAGTCTTTTCGTAGTATTGTTTGTTTTTCCGAAGAAATACCGGCGAAAGTATGTTCCCCGGGTCGTTCTCCCAACGAATCGTTGAATTGATCTTGTCGACACGGTTTGTGAATCTTGTGAAGTGAATGGGGTTTTAAAAGAGATATTTTGGTTTTGATTATGCTAAAAATGAGAATAAAATTGTAATTAAAGCAAAGAGAATAAGCAACTAGTGCAAAACACATTAGCAAATAAAACAAACATACTCAAAAGTGAAAGAGAAATAAAAACGTAAAGAAAACTTAAAACGACTAATTTGAAAATAAAAAAATAAAAGTTAAACTAGTCCTAAGATTGCAAATTTAGTTTTTCTAAAAAATAAGACGTAAAAGAAAATAACGTAAAGGAAAAATATATTTTTGGCTTTTTAAATTTTTATAAATGAAAAGGAAATAAAGACTAATTAAAAAGGAAATGCGTAAAAGAAATAAAAAAAAACTATTTATTATTAAACTAAAAATGTTTACTAGATAACGTGACTAAATAAAAGATACTAACTTGTTATAAAATAAATCCTAACTTGATAAAATTTTAGAAAATTTCGGCAGAGTTTCGTTTAGAAATTAAGAAAAGAAAACCTCACTCGAAAAACGATGAGGCAACGATTATCTAACTTGATAATCTTGGCTAACTCGCCAAAAGAAATAATCAAACTCGATAAATAAAAAAAATAAAAAAAAAATAATAAAATAAGAAAAACAAAACTTTAAACTCGATACTATAACATTCAAACTCGAAAGTATTTGAAAAACTGAAACTCGAAAGTTTCACAATTCCTAACTCGAAAGATTCTCAAACTCGAAAGTTTAATTGCACCTAGGTCCCTAGAAGTGAAAATCCAAACTCGATGGACTTAATTTATTTCCAAACTCGATAGATACTAAAATTAAAACTTGATATACCATTTTCGTAACTCGATAAAACTGAAAACCCCTAACTCGAAATTCATATTAAATCCTAACTCGATACTGCTTTGGTCTCTAACTCGAAAGCTACTACACCTAACTCGAAAAATGAAATATTAAATCCTAACTCGATACTGCATGTGCTCCTAACTCGAAATGTAACTTTTTAGTAAATTGCAAATTAGTCCCTAATGGCTAAACTCGATAATATTATTATAAAAAAATTAGATTCGAAAACTTTTATTTAAAATATAACTTGATAAAACCATAACAAAACACCATTTTGATCCAAAATAAAGCTTAAAAATAAATGTTTTTCACCAAATTTAATACCAAACAAACTAGTTTAACCATAAGCTATAAATCCCAACAATAAAAACATGAATTTAACAATAAAAAATTAAAGACTTTTAAGAAAAATAAAGCTTTTTAAAGAGAGTAAGTAAAGTAATAAAGACTTGACAAGAATTTAAAGCATTAAAAATTAAAGAGCAACAACTTAAAATTAAAAACTTAACTTTTAAAATAAAACAAACAACAATAAAAGCTTAAAACTTAAACTTACTAAAGAAAAGACCAACCTCAAAAATGAGGCATACTACTCTATTTATAGGCTAGGGGCTAGGGCTTCACTCATCTTTTACATTGTTGCACATTTAGCCCCTAGACCTTTACAAATCATGAAATACAAGCTTAAACATTTTAAAATGTAACTAATACACTTAGTATTAAACGTAATGACCTAGTAACTTGGAGGAATAGAGTTGACTTTTCTTCCTAAGTTCTTCAAAGGATCAAAATCGACAACATGTGAACACTTGGAGTATTTTTCATGTCAATAACTTCACGCTTCCACTAAGGGTCTCTTTTGTCATTCTTTGAATATTTAAGAATTTGAATTGTC
>JARVZY010001302.1:22500-23794 GCA_030686995.1 Artemisia argyi
ATGGAATCAAAATGATCTCTGGATTGATCAGAAGATCCTTTCAATTGGCTAGAATCCCTTACTTGAACGAAACTAGATCTTGTGGAATCATATTGAATATTTGACGATACATTCCGTACCTTGCGAAAAAACCGATCCTTGTTTACCAACCACACATTGTCTAACCAAATCAAATTCTCTCTCGATACGTTCCTCAAAAAATCCGATTCGGGCAGATTCTTCCCCCAACTAACGAAGAGATCTTGGCGGAATTGCCACATATGAAATTGAGCACAATTTTGCAAAGAAATAGCCCACTTGTTTCTCGAGAAGAGATGGGAAACATGCTCAATATCATTTGATTGAATAGTTGACCCAGCCCCTTGTTGTTTGAAAAAACCCTCCACTTCTATTGGTATTTTTTCACGAAAAGCAGACATGAGATAACAAATCCAGTGTTTCACTAAGATTTCGAATAGTGGGCCCGAATTCAAGTTGATTCTATTTTGCCTCTTCCTCAGAGAAAGACGATCAAACAATTCCCAATCATGGTCCTTGCGGATCGGATCATCCCTATAATATACAAAGAAAAACTCCAGATATTTGAGATCTTTCTCTTTGAATAATATCTCAATTCCAGCGACGGTTTCATTAGATATCTTACAACTAGAATTGCTCTTTTTTCCGATCCAGTCCCTCCACCACCGCGAACCCCAGTTAGATTCAGGCATGCTACACTTTTTAGTTATTGGGAGAACCCAAGTACTCTCTTTCGGATTCAGGAAAGAACTCTCATAGATCTTTTTTCCTTTTGGAAGATACAGAAGCGAAACAATCAACCTATTGATATTAGAAGACCCAACGGATTCTTCCAATGTATCATTTCTGGGTCCAATGGAATTCATAGGTATAGGAAGAAGCCCTATCAAATAGAGATTTTTTCTTTCGACCATATTTCGATTGTTAATACGATATATAAGGACCGCTACTCCAAAGAGTATTACACCCTTGATCGTGAAATATCGATTGCTTGTTGAACCCTGTGAATTGTGTGAAAGTAGGATACTCCAAATTCGGGAGTCAAAAAGTTTTATAAAACGTTCTTGGTGGAAAAAAATGTGAATGAAAGATCCCACTGAATTGAATTGGGTCCAGGAATCTAAGAAATAGTGAGAATTCTTGATCTCTCTCAATATCTCTCTCAATTCTAAAATCCAGGACTTGAATTCATGTCCTGTCATTAAATTCCTCCTGATTTATTAGAACTAAAAGAATTCCATTTAAGCATCTCATTGCTTTAGTTGAAAGATTCCAT
>JARVZY010001303.1:0-23817 GCA_030686995.1 Artemisia argyi
GGTGGTCGCGGTGTGGTGTTATGGTGGCTGGAAAAGGTGGTGGCCGGTAATGGGGTGGCGGCTAGAAAAGTGTGAGGAGAGGCAGGAACCCTAGGAAAGGGATGAGATAGTTGTGTGAGGGTGAAAATGAGAATAGAACCCTAGTGCCCCTTTTATTTTAAGTTGCAATTTTTTAAGAAATGAACATGAATATGTTGTGATAGTTAGGGGTAGGCTGTGTAAGTTTTACCATGGGGACTAAATCTGAAATTTGTGGTATCTTTCATAAATAAGGATCGGGGCTCGATAAGGCTCAATAACGATCGTTATCAGGACACGTAAATTTCACCCTGATGCTTAGAATATTATTTCTAATAAAAACAACCATAAATACGTCTAGTACCTCGAATATGATTCCAAACTCAAAATAAGTTGTTGTTTCTTCGAATAGAACAAGTCAGGAAAATTGCGGGTTGTCACAATATAACTAATGGAAATGGAAAAATATCACTCACTACCTGTCATAGCAAATAGATTACCATAAGCTTAGGAAATGATCAAAAACCTCCTCCACTAGGCGTAAGCACATAAGATAAACTATCAAAGTGGGCTTTTCAAGGGTTATAATGTTGGGTGTAGGGATATGGAAAACACGGTTTGTTGGATAAAGGATATTTTACTGGTGGCAAGCTAATCATCTAGGTCAATTACATGTACAATGCGGCGTTGCTAAGCCAAGACTCGACTCGACTTATGGTAATCAAAACATAAAATAGCAAAAATATAAAATAAGCATAAAAGGAAACGGAATGGTAGTCCGTATGTTTTTTTTTTTTTTTTTTTTTTTTTTTTTTTTTTTTGCATACACTCTTGCCCTACCATCCAAAATAATACATCACAGGGGCCTCGGTTCTCCCCTTACACTTGAACTTTTACATACTTTACATGTAACTAATCTAATGACTCGAATTAAGATAATCAAAACATTTGGAGTACTTTAAAACATTTTGCGCATATGGGGGTAATAATTGATGTTCTTCCCCATTACTCCATATCATTAGTACTTTACCCATGAGTCTCAATCGTCCCAAAACAATATGTACAAGATATGACTCAACTTATCAACCATGTAATCAATTAGACAATTAACTAAGGGTTTACACAAATAACAATAATGCACTAAAGATGAGTGCATACAAGGAAGGCTAAGGCGATTTGGTTGTACATTTGGGGTGGATTGTAAACAAATTCTATCTTTAAGTAAAATGCTTAAAGTTAGAAATGAAAAAGATAGGCTCTGAGGGGTGTACTAGGGGTATCGTGTACTAAAAATGAGTACAACGCAAAGGTGTGGGAGAATTACTTGACCAATGAAGTCAATGTAATTATGTTACATGTGTTAAACAAGGGTTATCCTAATGCCACTTATGGTCTCGGAATGAATCATTAACGCAAGTTCTAGAATCTAAGTGCTACCGGTACACTCATACGCACTAAGGCGTTTCCTAACAAGTCTAGGGGCGAACCTCACCTATATAAACTTAGTAGATCACTGGCACGAGTCTTTGATGCTTCAACTAACGGATGGTCACTAGTGCACTTCTTGGATCGCTGGCGCGTTATTTACATAACGGATGGTCACCAAGTCATACACTAGATTGCTGGCACGTTAGTCAATTAATCTGATACTCGGATAGTCACTACCTTATTCATAAATTTTTTTTAGTGGTACGGTTTTTGTGCTAGTCATATAACTCCTATCCATGAGACGCTTATTAAGACTAAAGTTTCACTCCTATATGTTGCAAAAAATTTTAAATTTTGTGCTAAAATTGCCCTAACAAATATTTCTCTCAGTTTTATTACACATCTACTATTAAACAAACAAAAAATCAAGTGTCGTGGTATTCTCTAAGGTATTTACCCCCCCCCCTACACTTAAGCTGAACATTGTCCCCAATGTTCAATTAAAAGATGTAAAAGTAAAGAAAATGAAAGAATGAAACAAATACTCCCCTGATTCGTTCGATGTGGAGAATGCGGTAACATGGTTAAATCTTCCTCCAAGAGAATGTAACAATCCTCAAGATTAAAGCAACGCCAAAAAACTTGAAACTTTGATGCTCAAAGACTTGACCATCCATGTACATCTTCTTGTCCAATATAACCTGTTAAACCTGAGAAAACAAACAAGAAAACCTAGCGTAACATCGGCGGTAAAATCTATATAAAATAAAATCCTAAAAAGCAAATAAAGATATAATGCTTGTGGAATCAATGTTTGCAGATTCCTGGAGTTTATAAGTTAAAGATTTAACAAAACTTTACAATTCTGGCAGAAAAACAAAACTTGCAAAAATTTTCAGAAAATTTGTACCTGACGTCGTCAGGTTTTAATTACTGACGCCGTCAGAATTGATCTGACAGAAATTTTATGTTGAGTTTCTGGAAAATTTCTAGAAAAACCTATACCTTAATTCCTGGAATTCCTGCAAAATATCATTATGACTCGATACAAGCATTTGACTCAAACAAATACTAATATGTATGTCTATATCTCATTGTCATCGTTCATGTTCAATTCGTTCTTTGAAAACAAATTTGGATTTCCCTTACACTTATCTTTTGCAAAATACCTTTATATGTAATTAAGACGAAGTTAAAAACAAAATAAAGCATTTTCATAATTTTATTTGAAACATGAATTATAAACAATAGAAATAAGAACACACATACGGAAGCAAATAAAACAAATAAACAAACAAGCAAACAAATAAAAAATCTTGGGTTGCCCCCCAAGAAGCGTTTTTCCTTATTAACGAGTCTTGTAGCTAGACTCAAAGTCATGCCCTATCCTATGTAAGTGAGATCCTCATCGAGGATGTCCTTAGGATCAAATTTAGGTTTTAATTTCCTATCGGTATGCTTAGTACGGCATGACTTTTCAAAATTTTCTCCATCTGGATCATATAGTGTCATCTTTAGGTGCCATGATCCATCTCCTTCCTTAGGTTGTTTATTCCAATTCCACTTGCATTTGTCACCTTCGCATTTCCACCTATTCATTCCTAGGTTAATGGATAAGACTCCAAGGAATTCAATCATCATTCTAAAAACTAGAGGATCTTCGAATGGGTTAAACTCTATGTCCTTAGCCAAAAGTTGTTCTACCGTGTGTGTCCGGTTCACGAATTCCTCTTCTAGGTAAAATGGGCATTGGGGTCCTATGAATTCTCTATTAACCCAAGGTCCGTATCTAGATGGTCTCCTATTTAAATCTACTCATTAGTATCGTAGGCATGTTTCTTAACATCGTATACCGACCAAGTTTCTCCTTCTCCTACCGCTATTCTAGATTCCTTACAATCAATCATCGCACTTGCGGTAGCTAAAATCCTCTTCCTATCAACAAAGGGCATGTAGTGTCACTAACCATATCAAGGACGTGGAAATCGGCTAAAATTGTCAATCTTCCTATATGCACTAATACATCCTTCACTACCCCAACCGGGTATGCTACACTTCCATCCGCAAGACCTATGATCACCTCTGTTTCATCTAATTTTCCCGGCTTAAGAGTGGTGTAAAGAGATAACGGAAGCAAATTTAGGCTTGACCCAAGATCGGCTAATGTGTCAAAAGCCTCAGAATTTCCGATCTTGCAAAGTAAAACAAATATGCCTGGATCATCTAATTTCTTAGGCAACTTGTTTTGAATGAAGGCGGCCTCATTTTTCCCCAACTTAAGTTTCTACTCATATTTCTCCAAAATGGCATTGTAATAGGGGGCTCGAGCTAAGACATCAATAACCGGACGTTCAAGGTGGAGTTCCATGAATTCACCGTCAAGGTTTTGGATTGGAGGTTTTTCAATTACTTTGTTGACCAACTTTTTATTGGTGGTTTCATTTTGTTGGTCATTTCTAACAACTTGAGTTTTCTTGAAACAGGTGCTCATAGCGTTGACCGGATAGTATTGTGGACAAGAACTAGGAGACGTAACCGAAGAGATGGCGTTAACATTTAGCTTTGGGTTCTTGACCGTGTCGCTTGGGAGTGCTCCCATTTCTCGGTCATTGAGAACTTTCAACAGGGTGTCAATTTTATCGGTCATCTCGCTCTGTTTTTGTTTGAATTCGGACTCAAACTTAGCCAAACGAGCTTCTTGAGATGCCATGAATTTGGACATCAATCCTTCAAAATTGTTGGTACTACCATAGTTGTTGGAAAGATTGTTGTTGAAAGTACGGTTTGAGGATGAACCGTTTGATTGAAAATGATTAGGTGGATTGGAAGGATTGTTTTGAGGTGTGTTTTGGTTTTGTTTCCACCTAAAGTTTGGGTGATTTTTCAAAGAGGGGTTGTATGAATCACCGTAAGGGTTTGGCTCTGGTTTGAAAGTGTACCACTTGTCTCCCGCTCCGTCGGTACGCAAGGATGCGTAGTCCGCAAAAGCTTGTTCGGGGAGTTCCATGCAATCATGAGTGTCGCGGGGACCATTACATAACTTACATGAAGAAGTGACTTTGTTCACTTGGCTTGAAGGTTTAGGAGCCTCGTTGGATTTCATGAGAAACTTGACTTGGTCTTCAAGTTCCATGATCCTACGGTCGGGAGTGCTAGAATTATTCGAAGGCAAAGATATTGCCTTGACCGTTTTGTTCAAATCACGGGGATCATTACAACTTTCGTTGTCATAGAGAGCAAGATCTTCTATGAGTTCCCATGATTCTTCCGCACTTCAATCACGTAGCTTACCACCAGCCGCTTGATCAATGGTTTGCCTCGTGGAGAGATTGATGTGGTCATAGAAGATTTGGACTTGGAGCCAAAGATCTATGCCATGATGAGGGACTTTTTGAAGTAAGTCCTTGAAACGAGTCCATGCTTCATAAAGAGTTTCGCTTTGACGTTGTTGGAACATCAAGATGTCATTCCTTAACTTTGTGGTTCTTCCCGGTGGGAAAAATTGAGAAAGGAAACGAGAAGTGAGATCATCCCAAGATGTGATGGATCTCGCGGGTAAACGCTCAAGCCATTGACTAGCTTGGTCACGTAGAGAGAATTGGAAGAGACGCAATCGGGTCGTCTCTCGAGTTTCAACATCAAGGTCTATGGAATCTACGATTTTAATAAAATCCTTGAGGTGTTGATTTGGATCTTCGGAACAAAGTCCATGGAATGCACATCCGCTTTGCACCAACCGGATGGTGTCGGATCGCAATGGAGACACATTGGCTCTTTGAGTGAGCTCAATGGTGTTTCGATAGCCTTGGTGGCTCGGTCGGGAGTACTCTCCTAAAGTGCGGGCTCTAGGAGGTTGGTTTGGTTGCAGTGGGTTTTGTGGTGGGTTTTGTTGTAGTGGGTTGGCGGGGTCAAAGATATTACCACCTTCCATGATGTCGGATGGTAACGGTTACGAACAAAGGAACAAAAAAATATAGACTAAAGAAAACCTATAAAAATAAAAATAAAAATAATCTCACTAGAAAGGAATCTAATGAGTAGACCTAATAAAAATAAATTCAACCGAAACACTAACTATTCCCCGACAACAGCGCCAAAAAAATTGATGCGATTTGGATTGTCACACAAAATTTTTACTTCTCAAGGGATCTTGAGAAGCTTACAATCCCCGTCAGGCAAGTGTACCTGACCTATGTAGTATAGTGTAGTGGTAAGAACCAGGGGATTGATCATTCTCCATAAGGAATAGTGTTCGTTAGGATTGAAAATGATCTAAACTAGGTCTAGAGGTGAGGGGTGATTCTTTTTGTATTTTTATAATTTTTTGGAAAGCAGGTAAAATTCTCGGATTTGGAAGAGTGGGCAGAATTAGTTGCTAGTCAACTAACCCAATTAACTGCAAATGAAATAAAAATAAAATAACAAGAAAATAAATGTGTGTAAAACTAATATGGAGAAAAATGTGTTTACTTAGGTTTCACTACTCCCTAGCTATCTTTCATTGATTGATTAGTTTGTCACAATTGCGTGGATGACGGGTTATATTCCTTAATACCATTCGTGGGGGCGTGTACAACCTTCCCCAACTCTATAAGATCCTATCTCTTCCTATGACAACACATTTAGTATCCTATTATGGCCTCATTAATATTCTTTTATGCATTAAACACAACTAATTAATCGTAGTACACATCCGATTCATGTTTCTTAAGACATCAAGCAAGTTACCAATAGGAAATTAGCCAGTTTTTTTAAGCCTAACATTGATATCATTCATCCAACAACAATTAATAACAAACCATCAATCAATAACCAATAGCTAGGTTTTATTACATCTAAGTAAACACAAACAAACCTAGCCTAGCATGTTAAAAGAGAGACAAGCGTAAGATAGAATCAAACAACACATAGACATATTGAATGATTGATAGATTACTTATCTTCAATTAATCATGGAAGAAAAAAGGTTTGGAAACCTCAAAATAGCTGCAAAAGTCGACTAGGGTTCGTACCCTAAGTTTCTCTCCAAAGTTCCACACATAATGAATGAAAATTAGAAAAGTATATATAGATTTTACAACTTGACGGCGTCAGCTTATAGGACGTGACGCCGTCACCTTGCCGTGTTTAGGGTTCCTTGATGGCCTAGATCAACTCTTGATGCCGTCAGGTTGAATAAGCGCCTCTCTTTGTAGTAACATGTGACGTCCTTGGTGAATTATAATGTGACGCCGTCACGTTTAAACTCCAAAATTCCTTTCTGGCCCGTCAAGTGTAAAATAATTATCCACCTCTTCATCAACAAGTGACGCCGTCACCTGGTAGTGTGTGATGCCGTCAGGTAATGTTCGAGCTCGAATTCTTGACTTTGTCGTTTTCTTCACTTTTATGGTCCAAAAATGTCCAAAATTTTTCCTTTTCCAGATTTCCTCTCAAAAGTACCTAAAATGACAAATGGAACGATTTAAGGCAATATTTGATCATATAATCACGATTTAAGGCTTAAATGACCCCTTAAAAGCGTAACACTTTTCGTCTCATCAGGAGCCTTGCCCTGAGGAGGAAAATCTTTCTCATAATCTACCAGCATTACGAGTAATTCTGAGACTGTCTTCCCCCAGCAATGCATGTTGAAGTTTTGAATAAAACCCTTAAAGTCCTTGTTAAGGGGCCTATTGATTAGGTTCACTTGCACATTCTCGGGGTAACCGAAGTCGAGTCTGTGGAGTTGATCAAAGAAACCTTTCATCATCAACACGTTATCACTTACATGTTTTCCTTCACCATGTTTACAACCGTGTAATTGATCGAGCAGGTCATACAATTCAACTGCTGGTGATTTCTCATAAGTTTTCTTGAGTTCTTGAAGCATATTGTATAGATAATAGTACTCAAACTGCTTTTATAACTTATCATCCATACTAGTGAGCATTAAACAAGTAACCTCATAATACTTCTTGTACTCAACGTACCATGCTACTTTTTCTGCTTCAGGTGCAGTATCAGCAGGACGGTCAGGGCAAGCAGTTTTCAAGTAATCGAGCTTATCAGTCGCCCTCAAGACAATTCTGAGTGATCTGTGCCAATCATTGAAATTTTTTTCAGTCAATTTTTCCCTTTCAAGATGACTCTTGAAAGCAAAAACAACAGTGGAGTTATCGGGTTGAGCTATTTCTACAGAAAAAAGTTCAAACATTAGTATTTTCGATAATACATATTTCCAAGAAAATATAATACCCAAGGATATATTCATATAACCACATAATTTTCTTGAAAATCTAGGATACAACTTTTCATAGATTTTACTACATCAGTTGATCTGCTAGTAATGAAAGTATAAAAGATGGTAATCTGTCGAACAATAATTGGCAAACAAGTTTTCCAATTCCTAGATCATTATGGGAATTACATCAAATTGATTCATCAATTTGCAATGTAGGCATGTTTCATCCCATCTCATGCCTTAAGTTATAGGTCTCATGTACAACTTAATTAAGTCGTCTAATTTAGAAACGTGTAAAATATCTATATTTGGTCTCACTACAATAATAGAATTTTACCTTGTCATTAAAATTTAGCCTAGGTCTCACGTTTACCAAATAATAATTTCAAGTGTCTCTTATAGTTAGATGGCATGTAACTTAAATTTTATAGGGTATTTGTTTGATGTGACAATCAAAACATGTATAAAGATGCATGCACTCATCTTCATGACATAAATTTTCAAAGCCTTTTTATTACCAATTTTCTAAGATTAATTCAAAAAGTTTTACTTAAGGTATCGGGTTCACCAATTAAAGAAGTACCTACAATTATCATCCACAAAAGTGGAATTGAGGTAAATCACCCTTAAGATGATATTGTACAAAGAATGGAGATATAAGAAAGTCATCTAAGACGCATTCATAAGTGTGATAATCAAGGTAGACTCTAGGCTCTTTCCAAACCTTTTTACCATCACTGTGAATTTGTCTATAGAAGGTTTACTTTTAAAACCATGCATACAAAAATATCAATCAAGCAAAATTTTATTAATTAAATCTTAAAACATGTAATAATGTATGAATCTTGCTAGTCTCGCCTGGGAGCCAATTACCGTGCGAAGCGAACCACTGTCGGCACATAAGACCTTGCAAGAATCATAATTTATCACTTAAAATTTTACCATTATTAGTCCAATTAATTTTCTTTATAAAAATTACCCTTTTATTACTTACAACATGTCCAACAAATAAAACAATAAAACAATTAATTAAAGATAAATCAAATAACTAATAAACATAACAATTATAAGGTGAAACAAATAGCCACATGCAATCTTGATTAGAAAAGACCCTAATAAAATCAATTCTAGGTTTCAATATGCATATAATCAACTAAGGTCTTCTCTTCTTGAAAGAAGTGAGCCACATACATTGACAAGTCAATTGCGTAGGCCAAAACTAAACACATACCACATAACACATAAATAAATTTTTAATAGATTGGGGTCTTCCCCAATTTTAGATCTATCTAAAACATGTGACAAAACATAACAATTAAAACAATTAATAATCCATGACTAACATGCATGTTTCGTCGCGGATCAGCATAACAATTACCAATTAGTTCATAAGTACGTCCAATTAACACATAAACTTGTTAAAACCTAGGATTTCTAATCATAATTAATATTTAATACAAACCCTAAAATTTGGGTAAAGGAGGTAATCGACCCCCCCCCCCAAAATTACAAGTGTTTCGAATCTAAAACCCTAGATAAACAAAAAAAACCTTAACATGTATCTAAAAACATTAAAGATTCAATTTTTATGTGTTTTAGTAATCATTAATATGTTATAGCAAGCTCGTGATACCAGTGTTAGAATACATATGCGGAAGCGAATGAATCATCTATAACATATTAATAATTAACATAAACATAAAAGGAACGTACCGTGGGATTCTAGCTGAACAAGAATCACTTGAATAACCTTGAATAATAAAGATGAACCCTAATTAGGGTTTATGTAAATCAATGATCAATCCCTTACCGTTTTATTGATCGATTCCTTGATAACAACTATAATAAGTTGTTACCTCGTTCTTGCACAGACAAACTAATAGCAAATTAAGGTTTATGCTAGTAAACGAATACAAGAAATTTTGTTATAAAATTTCGATCCAAACACCCCTTGAGGGCTTAGAACCGGTCGGCTAGGAGGGACAAAAGAAAAGGAGAAAAAACTTTTTAGGGTTATGTGTGTGGGCACAAAAGGTGAAAAACAAATGACCTTGGTTTTGTATATATAGTGAATGAGTATCTTGGAGGACAAGTTAGGGCAAAGGGTTGCCCCCTTTTGTGTTGGATCGACCGGCTAAGGAACCCCAAAGGGTCCTTCCGGATCCTTCTTGCCTCCTTGTTTCATTATAGTCCTTCTCGTTTAACCGTTAGTCAATTCCGTTAAGTACTAACGAACGTTAGCCATTTCTTGCATTCAAATAATTATATATACAACATTTAATATATATCAATTATTATACTTAATTCTCATTTGCAATGTGTGCAATCCCGAGGTCTCGAGTTCGATTCTAGTCATATGAATATTAATATTTATCCGAACTCTAACAGTTTCGTCAAATAGTTTTACGTATAAATGATAAGTATTACAATAGTAGTGAGTTTCATTATCATAAGAGGCCTCTTCGGGGTGTCATATCGACGAGTTATGGATTTACGAATTAAAGTGTCCTGGCTCCTCATATGTTCACTACATGACCTCTAGATTTTGATAGCCCGAACGGTAGTACGATGTTATTTATAAAAGGCTAATAGCCAAACCACATTTTAAGGATGCTTTACTCATTTACACAATATAAGACATGTGTACAACATCTTAATCAAGTCAATGACTTTACATATACTTGTACACTCTTATCGTACATTATATTAAGACACGATCACTATACTCACGTAGGTCATTGTTAAAGACGTGGTCTCACCATACACTATCTGTTGTTATAAACCACTACTGATTACTACGGTGAGTTCATAGCCCCTACTTATGTTTAAATGTTTTATAAACTATTTGGGGGAGATACACGCTATTATTTTTACTATGGACAATCACTTGTAAACTGAATGCTTGCACTGAATATATTATTGCTTGTGTCTAATTTCCTTATGCCATAAGTCCCCTACATTATGGACCATTAATCACTTGCGAGTGAACGCGAATATAGTAGATATGCCTATCGGGATTGACGAATCCCCTTTGTGTTAGTTGGATAAGTAACCAAATGTACTATATTTGTAACTTTAGGTATATGGCAAGTTCCTACACGGGGCCATTATTATTCTATATATCATTGTTGATATATACCGTCAGTTTGAGTGCCATGAGCTTAGATGCAATAATATACTTACCCGATGATTGTATTCGTTGCAATTATCACTTTAACTTTGATAACTAATTGTCCACTACTGTTTTACAAACCTATGAATTCACTCAACCTTTGTGTTGACTTTTTAGCATGTTTATCTCGGGTACGAAAGGAATTAACTAGCATGTGAAGGCGCACGGAAAACATTTTGAAGATGATGCATATATTATCATTTGAAAAACTTTACAACTTTTATGTTGTACATTTTGTAAACTTGTGGGACCTCTTTGTAAACTCTGATATTTTAATCGAAAGGTAATACATTTAAAAACGTCTCATTTAGAGTCGTTTTCTTTATTTGTACTTTGTGCTATGAAGTAATACCCAGTGACACAATCTTTCGCTGCGATAATTTTGGGGGTGTGATAGTTTTGGAGTAGGGAGTCACGTTTTAAGATTACAAGAGACAGCTCAGAAGACTTATAAAGGGACGACGTCAGGCATAAGCTGACGATGTCAGAAGATAACAAGTGACATCGTAAGAGCGACGACTTGCACAAGACGAAACCCTAAACACGTCGAGCTGATGGTGTCAGGACCTATAAACTGACGCCGTCACCAATGTAAATCTATATATAGTTTTTTGAATTATTTTCATTAGGTGTGACATCTTTTGAGACAACTTGGAGTAGGGTTTAGAGCATGATTTTCTCTGCTTTTGTTAGGGTTTTTCAACCCTTGAACCTCATATTTTATTAAAGATAAGTTATCCTTTTAATCATTCAATATGTCGATGTGTTGTTTGATTACTTCTTTATGTTTTCTTTACTTTAGCATGCTAGCTTAAATTAATTAATGTTTGCTTAGATCTAATGAAACCTAGTTATTGAATGTTGATTTGTTGTCTATTGTTTAGTTGATTGCTTCGTGTTAGGCTAAGAAAACTGGCTGACCTCTTATATGTAACTAGCATGAACGTCT
The DNA here is from genome assembly GCA_030686995.1 of Artemisia argyi. Taxonomy (NCBI): domain Eukaryota; kingdom Viridiplantae; phylum Streptophyta; class Magnoliopsida; order Asterales; family Asteraceae; genus Artemisia; species Artemisia argyi. The sequence continues at coordinate 11,791 of JARVZY010001303.1, forward strand.
TAGTAACGTAACCGTAGAGTGCACTGTTGGTTTTCCCTGTTGTATTTATTGCATGAATTGCGGCTTGTAGATCCTAGAAAACTTAATAGACTTTAAGGGTTTTAGGGGACATTAATGTTCATAGAGTTGGGGACTTCGACACCTCCCCACGACCAATATTAAGGAATACAATGCTTCAACTAAAACAAGGATGTGACAATTCAACAAATTAGTATGAGATAACTATGGAGTAATTTCATCTAAGTGAACACGTTTTTACCATCATAAGAAGTTCAACAATTTACTTTTCTTGTTTATTAGTTTAATTTATTTTAATTTAAAGTTTTATAAGTAGACTTGGGTTAGTTGACTAACAACTAATTCCGCCAACGCTTTTAAAAACCGAGATTTTACTTGCTTTCAGAAAATTATAAAAATATAAAAAGAATCATCCCTCACCTCTAGACCTAATTCGTCATACATCTTGACATTTCCATAACTATTGCGAGACTATTCCCCTAGAGAATGATCAATCCCCCGGACTTACTTATACTACACTACAACGGTTAGGTACACTACCTAAAGGATTGCAAAGTTTCATTTTGAGGTCTTACAAATCTCGCATGAAGTTTTTGGCTCTGCTGCCGGGGAATAGTTAATACTTTAGGTTCAATTTCTATCTCGTTTAGGTCTACTCACTATATTCCTATCAAGTAAGATTTTTATTTTTCTTTTTAGCTTTCTTTAGTCTATCTTTTTCTTCGTTCCTTTGTTCGTGATCTTTTCATTTGCCATCATGGTGAATGAAGGCATCTTTGACGCCATTAACCCACCACAACAACACCAACACCAAGACCCACCAATTCACCAAGACCCACCCGAGCCACCTAAAGCCCGTACTCTAGGTGAGTATTCCAGACCAAGCCACCAAAGCTATTGAAACATCATTGAGCTCCCCCAAAGTGCCAATGTGTCTCCCTTGCGATCCAACACCATCCGGTTGGTGCAAAGCGGATGTGCATTCCATAGACTTCGTTCCGAAGATCCAAACCAACATCTCAAGGATTTCCTTAAAATCGTAGATTCCATAGACCTTGATGTTGCCACTCAAGAGATGACACACTTGTGTCTCCTTCAATTCTCTCTACGTGACCAAGCTAGTCAATGGCTTAAGCATATAACCGCGGGATCCATGACACACTTGGATGGTCTCACTTCTCGTTTCCTCGCTCAATTTTTCCCACCTGGAAGAACTACAAAGCTAAGGAATGACATCTTGATGTTCCAACAACGTCAAGGTGAAACTCTTTACGAAGCGTGGACGGTCCTTTAAATACACCGACGGTCCCTTAAATGTTTGGGGACCGTCCCTGTATAAGAGATCGCCACCAGTGGGCAAGTCTATTACATCTGATTAAGTTTTCTTATGTTTTGTGTTTCTAAGTTAACTAGTTGATATCACAAGCATATACACATCAAGCCACACAAACATAAATGTAATGCAAGTATAGAAAGCAAAGAGAGAGGAAGAGAAAATGAAAACCGGACACGATAATTTATAGTGGTTCGGCACGAAGCACCTCTTCGTCCTACTCCATTCCCTGAGTCCCACACTCGAGAGTTACTTCACTAATCAACACACTCCTTTATAGTGGAACAAACCGTACACAAGCTTACACCAAGTTTAATGACACTAAGCGGAATGTCGAATCCTAATCCTAGCTAGAACCAATCTATACCAAGGCCCACGTGGCCACATGAACAAGCACTCTTGTCCCACTTAGATCGACACACAATCTAAGCCTTCACACGAACGAGCACTCCCGTTCACTTGAACCTTCACCCGATTCAAGTCTTCACACTAAGACATTCTTGGATCTTCACCCAATCCAAGCCTTCACACAAAGACACACTTGGATCATCACCCATTCCAAGCCTTCACACAAAGACTCAACTAAGTCCTAACCTACACACTAGGACATTACTCTCCTCACAACAAATACATGAACTAATCTAGTTACAAGACTTCTTGGATCTACATCACCATCCAAGTTCACACACATAACCCTATCCTCGACTCGCACGCAAGTCGGAAACGTTTACAATATTTACAGAACCTATGCCCGTAACACTTGTTACGTTTGTGTATGGACACCAATAACACTTCGATTCTTGACGACTTCGAGTGTTCTTCTCTTGCATATGATGTAATGGATGACGGGATCACTTATAAACACATACCAAAGAGTTATAGTGATCAAAGAATGAAAAGGAAATACCAGAGAATTTTTGTGCAAAGAGGATCAGTTTTTCTGATAAAAATGGGTCAGTATTTATAGCCTGCACAAGGAGCATCAAACGGTCCCTTAAACCTTGGACGGTCATTTATCAATAAGGGACCGTCACATAATTAAAGGACCTCTGCGACAGTTTTTTGTCCTTTTGTGGTGAAATGTTACCCGGTGAATTTTTATCTTATTTGGGCGGGAAATGAAGCCGTTTGGGCATTTTGAAATTCAAATTTCAAATATAATTTTCTTATTAAAACATTTCTTTATAAATACAAAAATAATTTGTCTAGTTTATTTTTGTAAAATTGTTTTGTGACATTTATATAATGTAGAGATTAAGGACAAAAGGTTTTTCTTTGATCACCTAACAAAGTTGGTAAAGTGTTTGTACATACCTGAAGTGATGTCGAGAGACGTTGATGTGTGAACGAGTAACTTGTGCACTTTACGTTATGTATTACAAGTTACGTGTTTATCATCATTAAAACATAAAGACATTGTATAGATTAAACGGCATAACGTTTGCACTAACAATGGCATTGATCTTTGGCTTCAAGTCCAAATCTTCTATGATCATGTCAATCAATCCACAAGGCAAACCATTGACCAAGCGGCCGATGGCAAGCTACGTGATAAGAATGTGGAAGAATCATGGGGAATCATAGAAGATCTTGTTCTCTATGATAACGAATGTTGGAATGAACCCCGCGATTTGAGCAAAATGGTCAAGGCAATATCCCTACCTTCAAATAACTCAAGCATTCCCGACCGTAGGATTATGGAACTTGAAGACAAAGTCAAGTTTCTCATGAAATCCTCTCATGCTGGAGCCATTGGCAACTCAAGCTACAAAAGGCATAAACCATATCACAAAACCAACTAATTGTATTTTGACATCAGAAACTATTAGCTATCACATGCTAAGAACATTAAACGTGGAGCTTGTTAACCATGATTAATTTGCGGTTATATCTTTATCCTTTTTCCTGTTGCAACATCAAGTAATTCGATAACTAAATGGATCAAGACATACCACAATATGTAGCTTTACAAAGCCATTCAAACTATTTTGATAACGAATAAAAAAAATTACATACCCCTTGTAATCATACCCCATAATCATCATCTCCTCAAACTGAAAATAATAATACAAATCATCATAAGAAACAAAAATAAAAAACTCAAAACCAAAAACTAAAAAAGATTCAATCCTTACTTGCTTGGGACAGAACCGACATAACAAAGTAAACAGTTCCTAATGGTCAACCTGATCATAACTATATAAATATGAAACATGATGTGAACATGTATCGAGTAATAATTTTCGGCAAATTGTTCATCCACTTCCAGATCCCAGTCAGTTATGTAATCAATAACATGAAAAATAGTGATTTTTATTAGGCTGCAAACATCAGATACTGCAAGTTCAGAGTATTGTAAGAAAAACACGTGATACAAAGTGCAACAATTTTCAGAGCATTTATATGCTTCTTGACACCAGAAACCAAGCTGTCATTTTCATTAAAAAAACAATTTTAATCATTAGAAAAAAAACAATTTTTAACATAAATGTCATTAAGCTCCTTTTCAGTTTTTGATCAGAAATATTTGATGATCAAAGAAACACCAACAATCCATACTACTCCATCTCTTAAATTACAATGCCTAAAATCTCCAACCTAAACTCCTAAATTATCCATCATCACCTTATCACACCTTAAACCTCAAAATTACAATCCCTAAAATCTCTAAACTAAACTCCTTAATTCTTCATGTTCTTGATATATCTCAATCATAAACCTAAGTATACATCACCTATCACTGTATCAGAAAACGTCAAAACTATAATCCCTATAATCTCTAAACTAAAATCCTTAATTCTCCATGTTCTCGATAATATAAAAAAGCATATAACCCATAATCAACTTAAAAACATTCACATCACACAAATACATATAATTAAAAATCAAAACTTTATAAAGACAATTACCTTAAACTTAATATAATACTGATAAACTAACAAAATGTTATTCTTGGAATCAATCCAAAAGCATTAAAAAAATAGTCATATGCAGATCAAAATTAGGGTTTTGAGGAACGAAAGTAAAAAAAGTTAGAAAACCAATCCATTATTAAAATAGCAACAATAAATTCGATAATTTGAAAGAAGAAGAAGAAGAAGAAAATAACGTACCATAATTCCTGAATTTGTGAGAATAAACGGTCGATTTTTGTTCTAGCTGATTTGTTGTTTTTTTTTGTATGAATGATTCTAAGAAAGTTGCTTGGAGAAGAAAAGTAAAATTGAGATCTAATGAAGAATAATAATAATACCTTAATATGAGTAGGTTTCAAGCAATCAAAACATGAAACCTGCAAAATTCAAGAATTGTATTATGATCATATAGATCAGATGATTATATTATAAATATAAAATAATTGATTCTACAAAGATGATGAAAAAACATATTATGATTTCTTTTAGAGGCTGAGAAGAGATAGTAGGGTTTTTGGAGAGAGTGAATGGAAGTTATGATGTTTATCTTTTCAGAGACGTATTTTCTTATGCTTCTAATTGATGGGCTTTGATTGTGATGGACTTTGTTATAGATATTGCAAAAATAATCCCTCCACCATTTCTAAAGTTTTTCTTCTTCTTATTTTTGACACATGTGTTTTTTTACCAAAATACTAAAAAAAAAATGAAAATCCACATTATAACTACTTATTTTTTTCTCACTTAGGAACCAAATTGGCCAATGAGAATGCTAGAATTCAAAATCTAACCCTGTTATTGATTAATCGAATCATTCGATATGGCTAAAATTGAGTTCTCATATAAAAGATATAGACAACCTTTTTCTTGTCGTCGTGGGCTGTGCCTGCCTACCTAGTTTTTTCTATACAAACGTTGGACACGTTGGACATATCCTCCAAGTTCTATCTTTTCAGCCCATTAGGGTTTCCTTAACTCAAAAACCACACAAGCCCACTCTCCTTCTATATATATACCTGCCACATTCCCAAACCCTAACACATTACTCTCATCTCTGCCTCTTTTTGTTTCATTATTGTTATTTGATTCATATCATTAGTTTAAACAGGGGAACCTATGGTCGAGGAGTATAGATTTTCTCAACCAGGTTTCTTTGTTTAAACCGATGCTTTGAACCTTTCTCTTGTATATGCTTTTTTTGTAAGTTAACAAAAGCCAATTTGCAGAGCAATATCGCCAGTAAAAAAAATGACGAAAAATTGCATTGAAGGTTGGCAATAACAATAAGCGATTCTCCGTGCCTGTCAAATACTTGATTTTGATCTTGGCCTCGAACAAGTCGCTACATTTTTGTATTTTATTTTAGATCTTTTATTTAGTTATTAGTTAAAGGTTAATGAATTTATTGGTGTTAAAGAGGTCGTTTGGTTAATGTTTTTTTACTTTGATACTAAATGGACTGATTTTTTAATAAAATACATATAAAGAAAAGCGCTTCTAAAAACATAAATTTAGAGGTTTTGAAGTATCGACTATGCTAAACGATGACTAGGTGCTGATATTTTTGGTTGTTTTTGCCAAAAGATAGTGTTTTTATGTTTGTGTTTTTTGAAAGGGAAATTATAGTTTATAGATCTGGTTTTTTAAAGTATAATTCAGAATACCTTTAATGCTATGTATTTCTTTTTCAACTTTTGAAATCTAAATGCAGGAAATAATACATTACAACTATATCAACATTGTCCAAGTTTATGAAATTATCATAAATTTCTGATACCAAACAATCAATAGACTTTCTGATGCTTTTCAAAAAATAAAAAATAAATAAATAAATAAAGACTTTTTGATTTGTTTTGAACCAAAATTATATCATTACACTGCTAAAATATACTTCACAAAAATGATTAAATAAATTAACTCACACGAACAACATTATGCAACCAACTTCCTTTTTTTTTTCTTTGCCTAGGACGCGTCTCCGAGACCAACCATTACGCATTATCAATATAAGTGAAAGTCTTATGCTTTCAACTCATTTGTAAGTTATAAATAGCGCAAAGCGTGATGTGACAGCATGACCATGTCTTAGCGGCTAAGATGAAGCTTTTGCGTTTGTAAGGCGTGTCATAATATGAAAATAGTTATATATTTATATCATATTTTATATATATGGCATAGGGCGGCGTGATGACATGGCATGGCGGCATAATCAAGCTTTACGTTTTTGTGGAGCTTTTTAGAACCATGTTTGTAACCGGATTTAAGATAGACCACTTTGGATCTGTTTTCTTTTGTGATGTGTTATCCTCCACCTAATCACTGATATTGCATTCAATTCACCAACAAAATTTATGTCTTCTTGCTTTCAATTCACCAACCCAGTCATTGAATTAACTTCATCTTTCCCCAAAAGCAGAACATCATCCAATTAATTTCATCTCTTACCAAAAGCAGAGCACCATCGAATTAACTTCATCTCTCACCAAAAGAAGAGATTTATTTTGGTTTTTTTTGCAGGTGACTCAAATATTATTACTACAATTACAACCAATTTCAATCAATTTACAAAAATCCAACAAGGGGCACTGATTGTTCCAAGCACATTTGCGCATCCCTTCGTCTTAGAGTGCAAGGTGTATTCGTCTATCACCTCAGCGCCACATTAATAACTAAAACCCTTTCTGAGAAAATACAAATAACACTTATTGGGTCCAAAAAAAACCTCACTAAAAATACCTCTGTTGTAAAAATCGGTCCAGGTGGCCGATTAATCCCCGCATAATCGCTGATCGCTCACTAAGCGCTTTGATTTATCATAATCGGCCTATTTAATCGCTCTGGTCAAAGATCGCTTAAAAATTGGTCAACAAACCGATTAATCGGACAAAATCGGTCTAATCGGACAAAATGGCTTAAAAATCAGTCAACAAAATTGCGTAAAAATAAGTCAAAATCGCTTAAAAGTTAGTCAACAAACCGATTAATCGGACAAAATCAGTCAAAGATCGCTTAAAAATAGTCAACAAACCGAGTAATATCTATGTTTGACTTTAAACTTTGAAGAATTGTGTATTATGTTTATATTTGAACACTTGAAATATTTGAACTTTGATGCATTATGCTTATCTCATACATATAATATAGTATAATATCTAAAATTACAATTTTGTACATAAAAATTCCAATCCGATTAATCCCCGGCTAACCGATTAATCACTAGGCCCTACACGACCGCCTCACTAGCGCCTAGCGATTTTTACAACCTTGAAAAATACTACCCACTCAATAATAATAATAATAATAATAATAATAATAATAATAATAATAATAATAATAATAACAGCAAGTTGGTAGAATGGCTAAATGCCCTGTGGCGGACCAACGGCAGGTGTCTCAATACACCAACTGCGTCGTTGTTGGATATCAAAGGGACGAATGACGCGTTGTTCGTCTTTCACACGAGCTCTCTTATACGTTAATAAATAAATAAGCAAATCGCACCTTATTAGTCAGATAAGAAATACAGGCGCATCCCTTTGTCTTATATTGTGATTTTTGTCGTATAACATTTTAGAATATTGAAAAAAAATACTAATAAAAAAAATAAAAAATAAAAATGGCATTTGCGCATAAGAAAATAACTATGCGCATACTTTTGTCTTATATGATTTGTATAACTTTTTAGAACATTAAAGAAAAGAGAAATACACAAGCGCATTTCCACTTAAAAAATAAACATGCGCATACCTGTACCTTGTTGAAAGTGCGCTATAATTTTGTAAACAAATTTAACCGTTAGATTAGACAGTTGTAGTATATCCGACGAATCATTCATAAAAGTTCATTTTCGTAAATTATCTAAGCGGTTCATTTTGGCAAATGACTATCATAAAGGTTCATTTAATGTTTTATTATTATTATTATTATTATTATTATTATTATTATTATTATTATTATTATATTTTATTTTTTTTATTTATTATAAACATCACTTTTATTAGAAACTCATAGGGTTTACAAGAAATTAGTGGGAAGCCGAGAAACAATCTGAGCCCCCACTCATCTGGCTATAGCGAAGCTAACCCTACTAAAAATATGAGCAGCAACCCGTGCACCAATATCTTGAGTCACCGAGAATCTACGAATGCGTTTTAGTAAGGCTGCCGCATCCTTCTCAAGTTCTCCAAAAGAAGAGAATAAAAGGAGAGAAACCCATATCCCATATCCGAGCATTTAGCCTCGTACTTGATGCGTTTATGTTGTGCGGCTTCAATCACCACACGACCCGGCACAAAATCAACCATGTTAGATTGTGTCAAGGGCGAAGACCCTGTCAATTATTATTATTATTATTATTATTATTATTATTATCATCATCTATTTGTAATGTTATGTGTGTATGTGCTTTTAACGAATTGAGAAACAAGTATTAATTTATGTAAAGATCTAAAACATAGAAACTGAAACATGATAATGATACTTTGAGTTTTGATACTCGTAAGGTTGTGATGGGGAAAGAAGGTAATTGAAATAAAATGAATGTTAAAAACTTATAACCATAATATTAGAGTACTCGTTTACTATTGGTTTGGCCTAATATCAAGATAGCTTAATTTATATCAATGGCGGCGATTAACATGTGCAAGTGGTGCAACCGCACCGGGCCCGGCCTCCTTTGTAAAGGGCTCCCAATTTAGTATACATTAATTAATATTTATAGTTTTATACATAAACTTTTTGAATTTTTAATGTCTTTGTTAAATATTATCAAATTTGAACCGGGCAACATACAATAATAGAAGACAAACTTTAGGCCATATACAAAAAGAGTGAAAGACTTGGATTAACAAGAGTGAAAGACTTGCCTTTTGTTGACGTTTTGCGTAATGTCAAAGAATTTTTTATTTTTTATAATAGTTAAATTTTTCTTAATTTATGGTGGCATCGCTTGTGATTTCGCATCAGGCACCCCAAATCAATAAGACGGCCCTGATTTAGATGGAGGAAATTGTTTTTAAAGCCAAACATAAAATGGATTATTGTAACTCGAACTCGATAGTCATACCTTTTATTGATATTTCTTTGTATAGAACTCTACTTTCACAAAGTCATAAGATAATTATCTCAATAGTCATACCTTTTATTGATATTTATTAGTACATAATTTTAGGGCGTGTTTGACATGCGTTTTTGCCTCTGAAATTTAAAATCAAAGAACAAAACACTTTCTTTTTTTCTTTTTTCTTTTTTTATAATTTTATTTTTATTTATTTATTTATTTATTTATTTTTAGTTCAAGCTAAGAAAATAACCATCATATCTAGTGGTCTCACAAATTATGGGTTTTATTATTTAGCAGGCATCAGTTTTATGTTGTCTCTATGTTATGTTTGGCAGATGTAGTTGTGAGCAGTATTAGTGAGTAGTAGCAGTGAGCTGTGAACAGTAGCTGTGAGCTGTAGACACTGCTCACCGCTCACAGCTTCTTAAATAAGCATTGGAAAAATGAGCTTTCCTAAAAAATAGCAAAGTTCACCGCTCTTTTGTCAAACGGACACCAAGGGGGTGCTTGGTAGAGGGGTTAAAGGGGTGGGAATGGGTAAGATATTTAAAATTGTCCATATTACTCAATATATGGTGCTTGGTTAGGGAGTGTAAAGGTATTGATTACCTCATAGTGAGTAATCAACCATTATAAAGTAACTTGGGGAGGTAAGGTATTGATTACCCACTCACTATTCTTTTGCATTCACTTTCCCTTTTCCCACTTTAAACCAAGCGGACCCTAAATCAAAAAGCTCATTGCTCATCGCCTCAAAAAACTCAAAATAACTCAGCGCCAAACATAGCCCTAATCTATCTCTTTCCTTAAACTATAATAAAATATTACTTTCTTTCTCATATATTAAATCTAAATACTAGTCCAAATTAAACTTCAAAAGACCTAAACTCATCTACAAATTAAATAGAACATTAACATAAGATAGTTAATCTTTAAAGTTTCAATATTAAAAGCAATGTCTATTTTGGTTATTTGATTAGTTAACACAATAGCTTTGATTTGCCCAAACACACTCCTTCCGTCTCAAAATAATAGTCCACGTTTCTTTTTCGGGATGTCTCTTGTCCACTTTTCTTTTTAAATAAAAACTATAGAATTTAGGGTGGTGACAATGGGTGCAGTTTGGCTGCGGTTTAAGCTCATACCGAGCGGCAACACCGTTGCCAGTGGAGCAGCATGGAAGCGGTATGGAGGGGAGCGACAAAGATTGTCCAGACGGCATGGAAGAAATATGAACGTTGAAACATTTAATTTTTGAACATTGGGAGAGTTTTGGAACGTTCGGCATTAAACTTAAAAAAAAAACTTCGTGAATAGTGGTTGTATGTGTGTGTGCAGGTGTGTGTTAGGTAAAAGAAAGCTTTTTTTTTTTTTTTTTTTTTTTTTTTTTTGGAATATGCATTTCTCATAATAGTCCCATCAATGCAATTGTCACATGCTACAATTAAGATTCATAATACTTAAAATGTTATTTTTTTAAAGTTAAGATTCATTTCTTTTTCTTTTTTTTTAGTTTGTATATTTTTTTTAAATGTTATTTGTATTTTTTTAAATGTTTTGTTGTTTATTAATGAAATATTATGTTTTTATTAAATTGTTTATTATAATTTATGAATATAAAAAATAAAAATAAAAATAAAATAAAATTAGGTGAGGTATGAAATCATGGTTGCCACTAAAAAAGTATGGTGAGGTATGGCGAAGGTATGGGATAAGGTAGAATGATATTATTGGTGGGTTGAGAGGTATGAGTTTTTTTCTAAACATGATTGCCACCACACTTAGTGGAAGAATATTCTATTTGGGTGATTGAAAATTAAAGTGACCCTACTTTTATTAAATTATGTGATTTTTATCTCCTGATAATAATTTTGAGACGAATATTTATTCTATATCTTTCTTTTAACTATATGGAGACGTTGGACATATGGCTCCAAACTCAACCTTTTCAGCCCCATTAGGGTTTCCTTATATAACCCAAACACCACATCCACTCTTATATATACTTCCACCTCATTCGCATACCCTACACATATTCCACATTTCTGCCTCTTTTTGTTTCATTGTTGGTTATTGTCATTTGGTTCATATCATTAGTTTAAACAGGGGAATCGTGCGAGAGGAATCCATATTTCTCACACACGTTTCTTTGTTTAAACCGATGCTTTGACCCTTTCTTTTGTACATGTTTTTTTGTAAGTTAACGAAAGCCAATTTGCAGAGCAATATCGCCAATAAAAAAATGACGAAAAATTGCATTGAAGGTTGGCCAAAACAATAAGCGATTCTCCGTGCCTGTCAAATCTTTGATTTTGATCTTGGCCTCGAACAAGTCGCTACATTTTTATATTTTATTTTGGTTAGTGACACTAAGAGGACTGATCTTTTAGACCACACAGCCAGCCAAGACATGTCTTGAAACAAAAGAACGATGATTCCAACGGTCAAAACAAAGTGGCGTCGGCATTTATTTAAAAGACAACTTCAAACATCAATTAAGAAACAAAACCTTTACCAAAATCTTTTCAGCAAGTTAAAACGAGATTTTTGAGTTGTTACTGTGATGATTCGAAAAATGACATATTGATTGTGGTCTGGTTTTGACAAGAAAGAAAAGAACCAATATCTTCGGTTGTGGGAATGGGATCTCTAGTGAAAGAAAAAAGCTTAATTTGGTTTATTAAAGAAATAGAGTTTTG
>JARVZY010001304.1:0-23860 GCA_030686995.1 Artemisia argyi
TGAGTCAAGTCTCACTTCCTACTCAATTTAAGTCGTCTAACTTAAAAACTGTAAATTCACAAATTCATTACATCAGTTGATCTGCTAGCAATGATTTTATGAAATTTACCTCTCCATTGCAATCTCGCCAAGTCTCACTATGACGTAAATTACAACTTTAAGTGTTCTTAATTAGATGGCATTCAACTTAATTTATAAGGGTATAACTATTTTGATTTGATCAAAATAATGTATGAAGAAGCATGCATACAACTTCATAACATTGGTTTTACAAAACATTTTTATTACCAATTTGCTAAGAGTAAAATAACAAAGTTTTGATTGAGGTATCGGGTTCACCAATTAAAGAATAACCATCAATTATCGTCCACTATATCGTACTTTTGCTTACGCCCGAAGGCATAGTGTTTCGGATAATCATTGTGGAATTGTGGATTATTCACCCTTAAGATGACAATGTACATGTAATGGTTGTTCGGTAAGTCTAATTTACACACAAACGAGCGTTAAGACATGAATGTTGTCTATCTAAGGCCACAATTTAATGCGATGCCATCCTTATACCCATCTTGTAGTGTGTAAACTTCGGTCGAGCCTATTTAACCATTACGTACAAAAACATCAATCAACCAATCATTTGAAATTTTAACTCTTAAAAACCAAAACAATTTCGCCATTATTTAGTCCATATTATTTTTCTATTCAAAAAATTACCCTTTTCGTTTAAATAAACATGTCTAACACAATAAATAAACAAAACAAGTAATTTGCAATAAAAAAAATAAAACCACTAAATAAACACATATACATAATCATAACAATTAAATATGTATAAAACATGTAGCCACATGCAAATCTTATTAAAAAGTCCTATTAATAATCAAATCTTGGCGTATAACGTATTAATTCAATTAGGGCTTTCCTTTTCTTAGAAAAAGAGCCACATACATCGATAAATCGATTGCGTAAGCCAAAATTAAATAAATACCACATAGCACATAATTGATTACTTAATATTGGAGTCTTCCCCAATTCGACATCTATAATAAATTTACATGTTTTAATATATCTTAACCATTAATATATTAAGCAATTTAAACCATTTAAATAACACAATAAAAAAATCCATGCAAACATGCACTTTACATGGATTTAGCTTAACAATTAACATATTGCATCAAGATCGTTTACTAAAACGCATAAACAATTACATGACATCTTAGGGTTTCTAGTCAATTTTATAAAAAATAAAAGCAAAACCCTAAAAACCCTAAAAGGTCATTCGACCCAAAAAATTAGGGTTAGGGAAAATAAAACACAAACCCTAAAAAAAATATGTAACTATTCGAATCAAATCCAATTTTATGCGTTGCGATAATTAATTACACATTATAACGGCTCTAGATGCCACTGTTGGAATTATTATATCATGACTATCATATAAATAAACCAAGAACATCAAAGTGAGCATGAGCGGAAGCAATTATAATAGATCGAATAACATGTAAATAATTAATCTTTAATTTAAATAGTAAACATACCGTCGTGATTCTAGCCCGAACAAGAATCAATGCAATCTTCCGGAACCAATGAACCCTAATTAGGGTTTATAAGGATTATAAGAATTACCCCTTACCTTTTTGTAATTCAATCCAAGAATCAAACAATAGTGTGTTTGATTCACGTTCTTGTACACACGTACTAATTCAAGAAAACGTTTATGCAAGTAATAACACAAAACCTTTTTTGGACTCAAGAAAAACGAAACCCTTAGGGGTGTTCGGTTTTGGTTCGACCAAAGAAGAGAGAAGGAGAAAAACACCAAGTTGTGTGTGTACAAGTTATGAGAAAACTCTTAACCTTGGGTTTGCTTATATACTAAACTTTACTTGGAGCTCAAGACACAAAGGAGGTGGGTTCCTCCTTGGGCCGATCGGTTCTAGCTCCCACAAGGGAATTCCGGAACCTTCTTTTGTTTCCATGTATTGTCTAGTAATTAGTTTCCTAATCTTCGTTTAATAATTAATTAGTCATTAATCAATAATACTAATTATTATTTAATTGTTTTGTGTTTAATAATTAATTATAACATTTTATAAATAATTATTACATTTCCTCTTCATACGTATTGTGTGCAATCCCGTGATCTCAAGTTCGATCCTAACACACGACTATTATTATTTTGTCTATAAAACCAACAAAAGCATATGTAAGTCATGGCGTTGTTTTATGACCGATCTTAGGTGATGTAAAAGCATATGGACAAACTCAATGATCATTATGACTTACCACTGAGTTGAAAACTCTGGTAACGAGGACGATGTCATCCTCTAGTGGGTAAAGTGGCAACAGTCTACCGTCTTTGAGATGCAGAAGAGTCATTTGATTGTCATATGTTATCGTGCATTTTACCTCACTTTTAGATGAGCTAAGAGGTTAATTTTATATAAAAATGTAAATAGATAAACCCTCACTGGTTAGTTATGCCAGCGGTCACTCTTAGCATTATTCCGTTACTGTCAGTAATCGTCGGAGAATAATAAAAATAGTTAATAAGAATAGTTTATTTGAATTGTATCGCTAAGGTACAAAGGAGAAGGAAAAAAAGCACAAAAAACTTATTGACAATTATAGTTACAAGTGACACAGATTTTTCATGATAATATTGAGATTTTTCATGATAATATTACAAAAAAAAAAAAAAAAAAAAAAAAAAAAAAAAAAAAAAAAAAAAAATTATTGACAATTATAGAATTTATTACAAGTGATAGAGATTTTTGATAATAATATTACCAAAAGCCGCCGCCACCACCCGTAATATCATCTACTTATCACAACTTGAATCATGAGCACTCACCTGAGTATATAAGCCAGCAATATTTGTTCTGCTTGACCGATGTGGGATACAACTTTTTTTTCTTCTACATCTCCTTCCGAGGAAAAGTTGGAGGGGTACTTGAGCTAACAAATTGAAAGCATCAGACATAATGATAATTCACGAGAACATGTTTTACCACTTGGAAGTGCAATGGAAAATGCATGATGGTATAAAAGGCAGTGACAGCCCAAGCAAGAACCACCGAAGTTTTAATGACTATGGAACACGTAGGAAGGCAGGTCTTCCTGATAAAGCTTCCAGTTACTACACACATTTGTTAACTCGATCTTAAGCAACAAGGATAGTATTATTTAATCTATAAAGCTGTAGACTTACTGTTTCCCTGCTTTAGCTTGAGCTATGTGAAACGTTAAACACATGCATACATATTCTAATGAGAACATACTCGTTTAAAAAACCTTCCTTCATCGGCAAAGTGTTACGTAGTATTCTAATGAGAACTCCGCATTCGCCACCTCCCTCAGTCCCTCTCCACCTCTTTCGAATCCGTGTTGTCCTCCTCTCCTCCCCTCCAATCATCATCCTCTCCTTCTCAATCTCATCTTGTCTCATAACCAAATTCAAAAATGGCTTTGTATTTCATCAATCTCAAACAACAATGTCTATATCTCTTGTACAAGCGATTTCTGTCTAATCAATAATAACCAAATGCATTTCGTTATTCGGAAACTTTCTAGTTGGTGTTAATAGAAACGGAAAGCAGAATGATACTAGAACTGACTCGCGCTAAGGGCCGGTTTCATCTTTTAAATGGCACATATACTTGAGAAATTATTGATCGGATTAGATGCGACCGATCTTAGGTGATGTAAAATGTATGTAAGTCATGACGTTGTTAGTTATTTAGTTTAGAACAAGGTTAGAAAAGTTACAAATATTGGTTATTTAGTTTAAAATGTATGTAAAACATGTCGTATATTAGTTTAGAACAAGGTTAGAAAAGTTACAAATATTAGTTATTTAGTTACTTACTTTAAATTCACATTTTAAATAAATTATCACATAACATAAGGTTTTACTTATTAATATTCATAATACTTAGGTTAAAATTCAAATTAGATAGAAAATTAGGAAAACGGATTTTACGGTATTACATTATGACCCTGCAACATTTGATCCAACTGATCACCGCAACCCTCCAACAGACCGTGTATGGAGACTAGTAGATGAAATGTCATCACTCACATTAGCCGAAGTTGCAGAACTCTCTTCAATAATGATGAAAAAGATGGGTATGGAGCCACCAGTCATAGCCGTAATGAAAGGAGGAGCAGCTGGTTTAGCCGGTGCGGGTGCAAAAGGTCAAGGGGGAGCAAAGGAAGAAGCAAAGCCTCAAAAGTCCGTCTTTGAACTGAAATTGGACTCATTTTAAGCAGCTTCAAAGATCAAGATTATTAAGGAAGTGAGAAGCTGTACGGATCTTGGGCTTAAGGAAGCAAAAGAATTAGTTGAAAAGGCGCCTATCGGGTTCCAAAAAGGAGTTACCAAAGAAGACGCCGAACAAATAATCGAGAAAATGAAAGCTGTTGGTGCAAGTTGTGATGGAATAGCAAAGCATTGTGCTTTTTTTTTCTTGCGTTTTGAGGTACACTTAGACCGTTGAATACATTTTCTCGTGTTTACTTTCTGTTAAAGTTCAGTTCTTAGTGAATGATTTTCATTAGTTATTAGGTATCTAGCCCATATCTATACTTATGTGGCCAAAGGTTCTTTATAGATCCAACTTTTACCATAGAACCTATCAAACAATCTTAGCCACTCATTTTTTTTATCAAAATAAAAAAATGAACTTCCACCCTTTTTTTAAAACTTAAATATTTTGCAAACCGTAAATCGTCAAACTACAAAAAAAATACCATTGCGAAGAGAATTAAATTATCTTTCTATAGATATGCATTGTTATATACTTTCGACAAATTTTTTTTTCGCCCAGAAAAATCATATATGATTCGTAAGAATCATATATGATTCGAAGAATCGAATCATATATGATTTTTTTACGAATCATATATGATTTTTACGAATCATATATGATTCTTTCTGGGCGAAAAAAAAGTTCGTCGAAAGTATATAACAATGCATATCTACAGAAAGATCATTTAATTCTCGTCGCGATGGTATCTTTTTTGTAGCTTGAAGATTTACCGTTTGCAAGATACGTTGTTTTGAAAAAAAAGGTGAAAAATATAAATGGATGACTATGATTGGTTGATAGGTTCTATGACATGTATTGGTTCTTCATGGATCTCAACTCTACTTATGTGTTGTCATTAACCATTTTTAGAGTCGGAAAGTATCGATTTGATCTTTTTAGCCCTTGACATGTATGCCAAGAACAAGATATAATAATATGACACTTTGATATTATTTGTTTGGGTCTTTGTATGAGCTGTGATGTGGCTAAACTTATTATGTTTGTTTGAGAAATTGTCTTGAATTAAAATTTTGATGTTTTTATAGCAAAATGATTTGATTTTAGAAGTAGTTGAAACTTCTATATATCTCTTGTTGCAACTACTTGTATGCTTCTATTTTACTGATTATTGCTTTTGAAAATCGACATCCAAATTAAACACCCATCATATAATAAACATTCATTCTCATATCTGACAACCTTTTATCAATCACAATCCAGATTAACCATAAGAAGGAATAGTGAAATACAAACATGATGAAAAAAGCTTCTCCCAATTCCATTGCAGTTTAATTTCTACCATCGTTCTTGTAGATACTTGACCGTCCTAGTTCTTTCCACATAGCACCAGTCCTTCAGAAGCTATTCCCTAAGAAATCAAATCAATTTCATAAAAGTACCCACTGAAAATGCGATGTTTTATATCACATTGATTCTTCATATCAACTACTATCATATTCAAGACGGTCTTGCTTTTTGCAGACAATCTAGAAAAACATGCTTGCATCTCAACCCTTTTTGATGCAAGCACCTTGGTGAGTAGTAATTTTATATTTTGCAGTATGCAGAATATCTTTTTAGTATTAATCCATGGTCGAATGCACGTATCCAAATCTTCAGAACAGCTATCATCAAGTGTCTTCTTCCGCTCCATGGAAGCTTCCACTCCCTCTAGAATTTTCCATAAATCTGCCATAAGGCGGTATGCCACTTTGGTGGTTTTTATAGCTCTAGCCTCCTCATGTGAGATCATTGTGAAGGTTGCATTTGAAGAACTGTCAAGCAAATATTCTGTAACTTCAGAAAACAATTTTATTTTCATTGCTTCTTGCTTCTCATCCAGTTGAGTTGGAAACAAATCTAAAATACTCTTTAATGGACAAGTCTTTAATTTATATAACCGTAAAGACTTTAAACCCTCTAACGGATAAATCTTTAAACTCTCTAAGCTAGGAAACGGGGAAGGTTGATGTGAGATAACTTCTTCCGAGGTAGAAAGAAGCTCGACAATCTCCAAGTTAAGTGCAAGAGATTTGACACTGTGGAGACATTGAAACAGATTAGAGATTTTATGAACATCTGTCTCTTGCGGATAAGATATACAGAGATCCACCTTCTCCGAAGAAAGGAATCCATCCAAGAATAACTCTGGAAAATAAGAACCTTTGATGCGTAAGTAGGTAAGGTCACATGCAGAAATTGTAACCCCTGACAAATCACTAATACGTCTACCGTAGTGGTGGTAGTAGTCGTCGTCCTCCTCCTCTGTGTCCACAATTATTAGGTTCTTCAGTTGAGGTATGTCCACAATTATTAGGTTCTTCAGTTGAGGTGTGTCCACAAGTACAAATCCCACTTCCCATTTTACTCTTTTAAGTGTGAGACTAAGAAGTCGGGAATTAATTATAGTAAAACTATTAGAGTCTTCGGGTTCGTACACATGACAAAGCTCTAAGGTAAGATTCTTCAAGTTCTGACACATGGCTAAAATAGAACTGCAGTTATATAATGTGACATAGTTGAGATGTAATGTGGTTAAAGCTGGGAGATCCCAAGTGGAATAGGAAGGACAACGAATAGTGCTCGCAAACACTTTGAGATGTTTGAGCGACTTAGAACTTAACCAAGAGGGATCAGAAATTTCCCAACTTTTAATACTAATAGACAGTTGTTGGACATTGTGAGAGAATGCATACTCTATAATTCTTTTGAACGACAAATTAAGATAGTTGAATTTGACATCAAGTCTCAGGCTGACAGAAGACACGTCTATCTTATTATTGCGGACAGAGAGAACATTGTTAACAAATTCATGATAGGGTGATGAGGATCTAGATAGTTGGTGACTATCAAAATTGAGATTGGGCATTGAAGTCAAAATAAACCTCCATCTAGATGACAAAGCACTTAATTTAATACAATATACCATGTCAACATACGAGAGGATTTTATATATAAGATCATCTGGCAAATTGCTTAGTCTGTCAACTTCTACATCCATCGTCTTCCCACTCTGCATGGACCTAGCTAGCTTGAGTACCCCAAAAGAGATTTTGACGATTATAAAATCTTCAGCGTGATTATATTATCGAGACGTAGGGTTTTTGGGATTACGAATGTGAATGAAAACAATATATATAAGGTTTTGGGTATTTGAGATTTGGAATCATGTCCAAATATGCACCTCATGAAAACCGACATATGTAAAATAAGGTATAGCCTTTGAATATTTTGGCCCAAATAATACGCATCCAGGCCCAACAATATTTGATGCGCTGCCTATGGATTTGACTTGGATTACTACGTACTGTTTTTATTGTTATATTACTCTATATACAAGCACCTCTATGTGAGAAACTTTTGAGTAAATTTTCGTCCCTGATTGGGACGAAACATGCAATTTGGCACGTTCGAATTATGCAATTTTCGTTCCAACCAGGGACGAAAATTTGCTCAAATGTTTCCCACAGGAATGATTTTTGAACTTTCGAAATGGTTGGGACGAATGATGCAATCGGGCCAAAGTTCAAGGACGATTTATGCAATTTACTAATAAATAATTCATTATATAAGGTCACTTAAGAATATTTATTCCAAATAATTATAACAGTAAAAATTGAGAAAAGATATTAATATCTTTTTATATAATAAAATAAAACACTTAATTTGAATAAATTTTGCAAAAAGAATTTTTGTGAACCAAATTGTACTAATAAGAGATCTCGATTTTGAACTTTCTGATTGATGAATAATAATCAAATGAAATATATTTTCGTTAAAATTGAATAAGATTATTTTTATAAAAACAAAAATACGCAACCGCTTAAAACACCTTTTTTTTTTCTTTTTTTTTTTTGAGTTTAAGTGTAACCTAACGTATTCTTATTAGTCATTAGAATTTACAATCAAATGCAAAAGTTATATAACTGTGGAACTTTTATCTAGAAGATATGTCGTTTACAACATTTTTTATGGAGAATAAATCTTTTTATCATAGTTTTTTTTTAACTTCATATACAACGTATCTCACAAAAGTTTTTGATGAGGCTTGAACCTATAAATTTTAGGTTGGTGGGCAATTCACATACCAATAGACCAAAAGCTTTAGGTTTATGAAAAATAAGTTAATTCGAATATTTGACAATTGCTACAAGTTTTATAAACTTTTGCAAAGATAAAGGCATTCAAATAATTATGAAAGTCCATCATTTGAGCTCAAACAGGTTTACCGGTTCGATCATTCATTCGCAAAGAAAAACATTAAATGTTACTACTATCTCGAAATATTCGAGCCTCCACTAATAAAAATTCCTGGCTCTGCCCCTACATTTATAACAAGAAAAGAATGAAAAGAGGCTCACTAAGGCGGCAACAATGGTGGGGTGACCAGTCACCTTGCGCTCCTTGGTCATGCGCCACCCCATTGTGACCTTCCTTGGTCCCGCGCGACAAAAACGAAAAAAGAGACGAATGGTGAGCGTTATAGGTGGCAATACTTGCGGGTCGGGTCACCGAGTCTAGATGGGTTTGGGTCTATACGAGTTTATGTCTAGACGGGTCTTCTAAAAACAATGGGTCTAAATGGGGTTGGGTTTAGATAGGTTTCGGTCGGGTCGACAAGAAATTTTTTCGATCAAGTCCGGGTCTAGATGGGTTTCGGTCGGGTCTAAATGAAAAATTTGAAAAAAGTAAAAAAAAAAAAAAAAAAAAAAGATTGACCCACTAGACCCGCCAATACCTGTTGGGTAATTGTTATATAATTGCATTTTTTTTTATCGAATATCCAATTAGACTTATCTATAATATTTAATGAGACCAAACTAGACTCATCCCATACTAGATATTTAACCATCTAGACTCATATTTAACTAAGGCCGGACGCAGTGGGTCGGAGTTAATCGGTCGAGTGAACCAAATGACCGATATTAATATCGGTCGTCCCTTGTGTGGCTTCAAGTTGAAATATCGGTCGAGACACAAAAAACACAACAATCGGTTGTAAATTCAACCGATATTAATCAGAAGCATGTTACCGTTTGTATTAAATACAATCCCACAATTCCAAAAAAAAAACAAGTTACCGTTTGTACAGCCGAAAAATACGCGAAGATGATGTTGGGCAAAATAAGAAGAGTAGGGGTGAAGATCAAGACGGTGTAAAAAGCAGCAAAATGAGATATGAGGATAGGGAGCATAAGAGTAGGAGGTAATGGTTAATTTTGGTTTGATGAGGAAGGATATGAGTCGGATATCGAATTTCGTAACCTGTCGTATTGGAGTTTGGTTTTGGTATGTTTCATCAAATTTTGACTGATGTAGGTGCATTATGTCACACCATGGAAGTACTTATGGATCATTTACATTTACAACTGTTAGCATCCGGTGGTTTGTACTTGATGGATTTTTCCCATATGAAAAGTTGTAATTTCTAATGTTGCTTCGGTATGTGTTTGTTTAGCAAAGAAGACTAGCCGCATTTGATGTTATGGTCTTGTATTTTTAATGTCACTATTTGCAACATTTTCTCCTTAGGTTGCATTTGAGGAATTGTCAAGTGTTGAACAATTCATGCTAAACTTGAGAGAGTAAATTAATCACATCGTTCGTCTTTGTGGTTTAGCCAGATTTCATGTTTTGTCACTTGAACAATTCAACCAACTTACTTTTTGTTTACATTAGGTTGCGCATAAAAGCAGCATAAAGTTATATTGTATATTGAATTCCTGTCTTTAACGACTTGTCATGAATTCCAATCTTTAACAATCCGCACACGAGGTGAATCAACAACCTCTTTTCGGAGTAAGAAAAAGGCATTATCCCCTTTTCGGAGCATACTCCCTACTTCCAATGTTGAAATGGACAAACTCAATGATCGTTATGACTTACCACTGAGTTGAAAACTCTGTTAACGGGGATAATGTCATCCTCTAGTGGGCAAGGTAGCAACGGTCTACCATCTTTGATGAGATGCAAAAGGATCAGTTGATTATCATATGTTATCGGGCATTTTACCTCACTTTTAGATTGGCTAAAAGGTTAATTTTATATAAAAATGAAAATAGATAAACCCTCACTAGTTAGTTATGCCACCGGTCACTCTTAGCATTATTCCGTCACAGTGAGTAATCGTCGGAGAATAATACAAATAGTTAAATAACTAGAATAGCTTATATGAATTGTATCGCTAAGGTACAAAGAAGAAGGAAAAAAAACTCAAAAAGGTTATTGACGATTATAGAAATTATTAGTGGCGACCATGCCTTCTAATAATAACATTACTAGAAGCCACTTACCACCAGTAATATCATCTACTTATCACAACTTGAATCCAAAGCACTCACCTGATTATATAATCCAACAATATTTGTTATGCTTGACCGATGGAGGATTAAACTTTTTTTCTTTTTCTACATCCCCTTTTGAGGAAAAGTTGGAGGGGTACTTGAGCAAAGAAATTGAAAACATCGGACATAATGATAATTCACGAGAACCTGTTTTACCACTTGGAAGTGCAATGGAAAATGCATGATGACATAAAAGGCTCTGACAACCCAAGCAAGAAACACCGAATTTTTCATGACTATGGAACACGTACGAAGGCAGGTCTTCCTAATAAAGCTTCTAGTTCCTACACACATTCGTTAACTCGATCTTAAGCAACAAGGATAGTATTATTTCATCTATAAAGCTGTAGACTTACTGTTTCCCTACTTTAGCTTGAGCTATGTGAAATGTTAAACACATACATACATATTCTAATGAGAACGTACTCGTTTAAAAAACCTTCCTTCATTGGCATAGTCTTACGTAGTATTCTAATGAGAACTCCCCATTCGCCACCTCCTCAGTCCCTCTCCACCTCTTTCGCGTTGTCCTCCTCTCCTCACCTCCAATCATCATCCTCTCCTTCTCAATCTCATCTTGTCTCATAACCAAATTCAAAAATGGCTTTGCGTTTCATCAATCTCAAACAACAATGTGTATATCTCTTGTACATGTGATTTCTGTCTAATCAATAACCAAATGTATTTCGTTACTGGGCAACTTTCCAGTTGGTGTTAATAGAAACTGCAAGCAGAATGATACTAGAACTGACTCGCGCTAAGGGCCGGTTTCATCTTTTAAATGGCGCATATACTAGAGAAATTATTGATAAGATTAGATGCAACCGATCTTAGGTGATGCAAAAGCGTATGTAAGTCATGGCGTTGTTTTATGACTTTAGGTGCAACAATAAGCGCAACAATAACAAATTTGGACTTGAAAGGATCCATACCATATGTCCGGCAATGGTAAATAAATGAAGGTGTGCTTTAACCCACATAGGTCAAGCAAAAGAAATGTGACTACTTTATATATTGAGGTGAGTTCTGTTTGTTCAAGTTTAGGCAAACACACTCTACAAGAGCAGGGCCGTCCCGGGGATTTTGGGTGCCCTGGGCGGTAACTAAAAAAAGGCCCTCTTATACAAAAATATGTGAGTAAAACAACCATTATTGATGTCAAAAATAGAGTTAAAAATATCCAAATATACTAATCGATGCTAAAAAAAAGTTATAAAAGGCCCTCTGCTATGCATCGTGTTTTTTTTTTTTTTTTTTTTTTTTTTTTTCTTTTTTCCTTTTCTTGTTTGAGGGATACTTATTGGGCTTTAAATCCAATGTATATACCAGTTGGGTTTTTACAATTTTTGTGCCCCTCCAAATAATGGGCCCTGGGCAGTGGCCCATGTTGCCCATGTCCATCTCCGGCCCTGTACAAGAGCTATATAGTGAAAGAAATTATTTTTTAAACTTTAAGCTTGTTTCGTTACCGTTTGTTTCGTTACCGTGAGTAAATCCTTGGAAGATAATAAGAATAGTTTATATGAATTGTATTTAGAGGAGAAGAAAGAAAAAAACTCAAAAAGTTTATTCGGAACATTAGATAACATCTATTAATCAAATGTGGCATTAACTTTTTTTCTTTCTCAGTGGTAAAGCGAGTTGCTTGAGTACTGTAAGTTTGAGATGTACAAGACTCGAGTGTTAACATAATATGAAAACCGCTTGGGGTAAATAATTTGCATTTTGTGAATCAAACCCAAACAAAACATGTTTCACGATATTCTACGCGATTTTAGTGATTAAAATGCTTCATGTTCCTTATGGCTTTCAACGAGATGACATGTTAATTAAAGTTTTTTACTATAACTAAATTTACTATTATCTAAATCTTACTATCTTATAATAGAGGATAACCTTTTCCTCTATTAAATATCTTAAAATTTAGTAATACAAAAAACCAAGTATAAAGTGCAACTATCTAAAACACAAGCCTTAGGGTGGTGGCAATCATGCCTCCATATCTCAATCATACCTCTCAACCCACCAATAATATCATTTCACCTCATCTCATGCTTCAACCATACCTTACCATACTTTTTAATGGCAACCATGATTCTCTCATACATCATCTAATTTTATTTTTTTATTTTTTATATTCATAAATTATAAAAAACAATTTAATAAAAACATAATATTTCATTAATAATTAAAAGAAAATTACATAATACTTAAAATAAAAAACATAATTAAAAGAAAATTATATAATTCTTAAAAAAAAAAAAAAGAAACAACTAGTCATCGAGGTATGCTAAGTTTTGAGCCTTTACATGCTCCGTAAGATCATATAGGAGACGGTAATGGATTTGTTCGTCGAGTAACTCCTGTAGTACACTATCTTCTTAAACTGGCACGACCGGCTGATCCATTATATGAACCGGTGATATTGCCACCCGGTCGTCTTTTAAAATCATATTGTGAAATATGATATACGTATGAACGAGTTGTCAAATCTTTTCGACCGTCATAGCCCGGAGAAGACGATTGAGAATCATCCATTTTGCCTTAAGACGACCAAAAGCTCGCTCGACATGTTTTCTTGCATACTCTTGTAGCTTCTTGAATCTCTTTTCCTTCGGGTCAGTGGGATACTTATATGCTTTAAGAAACGTTGAATACGTAGGATAGATTCCATCGGTAAGATAATATCCACGTTTGTAAAGCCGTCCATTTACATGAAATGAACTGTTTGGCGTCGTTCCATTTCACTCCGTAAGATACAATGGAGACTAATTCAAAACATTGATATCGTTGTTTGCACCGGGAGGACCAAAAAACGAATGCCAAATCCACAAATCGTTTGAAGCGACGACTTCAAGCATAATAGTAGGGTATTGGTGACCACCTCGCTTATATTGGCTTTTCAAATGTCTAGGACAATTAAACCAAACGAAATGTGTACAATCAATGCTATCAAGCATTCCAGGAACGCGATGTTTTTCTTCATGTGCCTCGAATAGGCGTGCAACGTCATGGGATATCGGCTTACGTAAGAACTCTCGACCATATAATTCAATAATCGCATGGCAAAAATGATCAAGGCATTCTCCTATAAAAAAAATATAACGAAAACTTTAAAAAAATTAATAACGATAACTTTTAAAAAAAATAAAAACAAGAACTTTAAAAAAAAATAATAACAAGAACTTTAAAAAAAATTATAACAAGAACTTTAAAAAAAAATTATAACCAGATGTTCTTCGAGCCATATTTAAATAGTTATCAAATCTATCCGGAGGTTCACTCGTTGTGAGTTGCCGAATGGCCGACGTGCATTTTTGTAACGCCGTGAAACATTTTTTCCCCTCGCATCATAGCCCTCTTGAAACCATTAGAATCTAGCTTCAACATCACTAACAATTCTTAAGAACAAGCTTTTATTCGTACGAAACCTATCACGAAAAACATGGTCGGCAAACTTTGGTCGTTCCACAAAATAGTCATTCATAAGGGTTTGTAAAGCTTTTTCACGAAAACGGGTTACAGACTCCCGAGTTTCGGTAGAGCTTGCCGTGTCTTCAATTGAATCGTACACGGCATAAAAGGTTGATAGGGTACTACCGGATAACCATAGTTCGGACGAGTTGTCGGGAATAAATAACTCGTCGGATGAAGAAGAAGAGGATGAAACCATTGTGTGTGTGAAAATATGTGAATTGTTTGTGTAAATTGAAGTAAATTTATAAAGTTTTTTCTTTTGAAAAATGCTAATTCATTTAAGGGACAACGGTCATATTCCTACATGCTTTCCTCCATACCGGCTCGGCATAAATTACCGCAAGGAAGCAAACCGCAGCCATGCCGCAGCAGTGGCGGTGGTATTGCAGCTCGGCATGGCTGCAAACCGATGGTGATGCCGCACCATTGCCAGTACCCTTAAACAATACAAATACATGTAATGTTTACAATTCATTAATGCATAATTAATATATATTTTTGAAACACTCATTTAGTCATAAATACAAGTATTAAAATATATAATACAAGTCATGTAAGCTACTAATTAATGATATTTTAAAAACACTTTCAATAAAAAAAACACAATTAAAAGAACATTTAGTACAAACCAAGCAAGCTACTAAACACAAAAAAGAAACATACAAAATATTACAAATTATGCGAAGTTTCACCAAATTTTTGTCATTGCTTATAGTCGAACAAACTAATTAGTAAAGCTATTACCAAAAAAACTTACAAATGAAATAAATTATTAGCCGAAAAATTTAATTACATGGTACCCGCATCCGCATCGCGCAAGACCATGCTAGTTTTTATTTAAGCACGGTTGACTAAAAGGGAATTAAGGTTGTGGCAAAAATCTGAACTCGTTACGAAGTTGTTTCAATATGATACGAATACATTCGAAATAAACAATCTTGAAATACATTGTGAAATGATAAATGTCTAGAATCCCACATGGGTTTAAGTGAGGAATGGTTCTAGCTAATATATGACAGTGTATATCAATTTTTAGGAAGTTTGTATGAATTCTTAATTTTTATATATATTTCACTTGGTGTTTATTTTTCTTTTCTCCTTTTTGATTCACATGTCTAATCATTTTGTTGATACAGTGGAAGAAATTATTTTTTAAACTTAAGCTTTGATGAATGATTTAACTTTCTACTAGTTTGAAAGACAACATTCTTAGATGAAATTATTTGTCACTTGAACAATCCATACTAAACTTGAGAGAGTAAATTACACCGTTCGTTCAATACTGTGGTTTAGCTGGATTTCATGTTCCGTCACTTGAACAATTCAACCAACTTACTTTTTGTTTACATTACGCTGCACATAAAAGCGGCATAATGTTATGTCGTATATCTTTAATTTAATACAATGATATTTCTAACTTGATTCTTCTATTTAGCGACATGTCATGAATTACTCATTTTGACAATCCGCACTCGCTATCAACCAACAACCTCTTTTCTGAGTAAGAAAGGTCATTTTCCCCTTAATCCAAGTCGATGCATCTGTTTGGAAAATGAGATTCTGGACTTTAGCATAATACTTGCTTACAATGTTGAAATGGACAAACTCAATGATGGTCATGACTTACCACTGAGTGGGCAAGGTAGCAACAGTCTACCGTCCTTGATGAGATGCAATTTGATAGTACTTTAAGGGTCTTTGATTATCATATGTTATCGTGCATTTTACCTCACTTTTAGATGGGCTAAAAAGTTAATTTTATATAAAAAGGTAAATAAATAAACTGTTAATTATGCCACTAGTCACTTTTAGCATTATTCTGTCACTATGAGTAATCGTTTGGAAAATAATAAAAATAGTTAATAAGAATAGTTTATATGAATTGTGTCTCTAAGGTACAAAGGAGAAGGAAAAAAAACACAAAAAAGTTATTGACAATTATAGAAATTATTGCGGGGGATGAAGACTTCAGATAATAATATTACCTAAAGCCACTTACCACCCGAAATGTCATCTACTGATCACAACTTGAATCAAGAGCACTCACCTGAGTACATAAGCCAACAATATTTGTTCTGCCTGAACGATGTCGGATTAAACTTTTTTTTTTTTTTTTTTTTTTTTTTTTTTTTTTTTTGCTTTTTGTTTTTTGTTGTTTTGTTTTGTTTTGTTTTGTTTTGTTTTGTTTTTTTCCTCCCTACATCTACTTACGAGGAAAAGTTGGAGGGGTACTTGATCAAACAAATTGAAAACATCGAACATAATGATATAATTCATGAGAGCATGTTTTACCACTTGGAAGTGCAATTGAAAATGCATGATGGCATAAAAGGCTTTGACAACCCAAGCAAGAACCACCGAAGTTTTCATGATTGTGGAACACGTATGAAGGCAGGTCTTCCTTATAAAGCTTCCAGTTCCTACACACATTCATTAACTCGATCTTAAGCAACAAGGATAGTATTATTTCATCTATAAAGCTGTAGACTTACTGTTTCCCTGCTTTAGCTTGAGATATGTGAAACGTTAAACACATACATACATATTCTAATGAGAAAGTAATCGTTTAAAAAACCTTCCTTCATCGGCAAAGTATTACGTAGTATTCTAATGAGAACTCCCCGCCAATTCGCCACCTCCCTACTCTCCACTTCTTTCGCGTTGTTGTAAAAAATGGTAAAGAACACAAGACAACACTCAGCTACACCCAACCAACCACCCATTGGTGTATATATTCTTATTAACTATTCAAGAAGATAAGTCCTCAAACGAGTGCTTACCAGTACAATACAAAAGACAATATGTGATCTCTTCTAGGAAGACACCACACAAGATCCTCACATACAGATTCACTCAATCACTCAGAATCACAAGATCAACAAACTGATCTTATGGAATACAAGAACAAGACTGACAGAAGATATCAAAGAAATATCTAAAAGACTGTGATCAACTGTGTGTATACTGTGTGAAAATAAGAGAATGAATAATGACAACTATCTAACCCTAATCGGATGAGATGAATATATAGCTCCAGCTTTTACTCTTTAGTCCCTAGAATTCATCACAACTTCAATAAGAGCCAATACTTGCTTTCAGCTTTAAACAACTTTGAATATTAGCATAACTAGTCCTCCAACTTATTAAGTCAGCTTGTATACTCTTTAACACCCCTCCTCAAGCTGAACATCTTTAACACCTGCACTTTTACTTTCAGTCTTTACTCTAACTCCAGAGCTCAATTCACCTGCAAACATATCTAACAAACCAAGTTTTTTGCAAAGAACCTTATGTCGAATTTGGCCAAGACATTTGGTAAAAATGTCAGCCACTTGATTGTTAGTAAGAATTTTAATAGTTTTAATAACACCAGCAGCTACTTTTTCCCTGACCAAATGAACATCAAGCTCAAAATTTTTTGTCCTTTCATGAAACACAGGATTAGCAGCAATTTGAATTGCTGCACTGTTATCATAGAAAATATTAACAGGAAACAAATTTTTAAGCCCAAGACTATGTAACATGTTTCCCAACCATATAACCTCACAAGTAGTAGAAGCAAGACTTCTATACTCAGCTTCAGCAGAACTCCTAGACAAAGTAGCCTGTTTCTTACTTTTCCAAGAAATAAGTGAATCACCCAAAAAAACACAGAAACCAGTAACAGACTTTCTAGTGACAGGGCACTTAGCCCAATCAGCATCAGCATAAGCTCTTAATTTTAAATCAGAAACTTTATTAAACTGTAAACCAGTTCCAGGAGAACCTTTCAAATATTTCAAGACTCTTAAAGCTGCTTTAAGATGAGACTGTAAAGGTTTATGCATATGTTGACTTAAACAATGTACACATAACTAATATCAGGTCTGGTATTAGTTAAATAGATCAACTTTCCTACCAATTTTTGATAATTTGTTATGTTGTTTAAAACTTATCACTTTCATTTTCAAAACAGTTTAAAACTGTATTTTCAGGAAGAGGAGAATCAACAGGTTTAGCAGCTAATAAACCATATTCACATAACAACTCCAAACAATATTTCCTTTGTGTCATAGAAATGTCATCATTATTCCTTAAAACTTCAATACCAAGAAAATAATTCAACTCACCCAAGTCCTTAATCATAAACTTGGATCTCAAAAACTGTTTAAACTTTTTAATCTCAACCTCATTGTTACCAGTGATCACAATATCATCAACATAAACAAGAAGAGCAACAAACACAGAACCCTTTTGTTTAACATATAATGCATAATCAAATTTACTTTGAATAAATCCATGTTCAAGCAAGGCAGTAGTAAGTTTTGCATTCCACTGCCTTGGAGCTTGCTTAAGCCCATAAAGAGATTTATTAAGTTTGCACACTTTAGTACCATCACCACCATTAAACCCTTTAGGAAGAATCATATAAACATCTTCTTCCAAATCACCATACAAGAAAGCATTATTGACATCAAGTTGATATAAAGGCCGGTTCATGTTAACAGCAATACTGACAAGACACCGAACAATGACCATTTTAACCACTGGACTAAAGGTTTCATCATAATCAAAGCCTTCTCTTTGATTAAAACCTTTAGCTACAAGCCTAGCCTTATATCTGTAAATCTCACCAGTAGACTTATATTTTATTTTCCATATCCATTTATAACCTATAGCATGTCTACCAAGAGGCAAAACACATTCAGTCCAAGTGTTATTTCTATTTAAAGCTTCAACTTCATCATTCATAGCTTCTAACCAATTAGGATTTTTGACAGCTTCATCATAACTAGTAGGTTCATTAGACTTATTCAAAGTTGAAACAAAACATTTATTAGACACATTCAATCTACCATAGTTCACATATTTTTCAATACCATACTTAACTTTAGCACTCAAAACATAATCATTGAATCTAACAGGTAATCTAGACTCTCTATCAGATCTTCTTAATACAGGTGTCTGCACATTATCATTGATATTACCAGTTTGAGATGACTCATTTTCATTTTGAAACATATTGCCCTTAGACCAGTTTTGGTCACCAAAATGGGTTGCAGATCCCCAATCTTCTTGATGCAGTTGTGTAGTATCTGTATGAATACTAGCTACATCACTAGAAGATGGTTCACTACCATCCTCAACTGGTGAATCTCTCCCTTCATCATTGGGACTTTGAGACCACTGATTATCAAAAAAATTCAAGTGTTCTATTTCATTTGCTTTTTGAGCATCTATAGATTCACAGGTTTTCATTTTTAAAGGAAAAATATTTTCATAAAACTTTACATCTCTTGCAAAGAAAACATTTCTTGTGTCTAAACTTAAAAGTTTATAAGCCTTTTTAACAGCATAATATCCAAGAAGAATACATTTTTTAGACCTAAAAGACATTTTATCATGATTATTCAAAACAGTTGCAAAACAAAGACAACCAAAAGACCTCAAATGGGAAAGATTAGGTTTTCTACTATGAATCAACTCAAAAGGACACTTTCCATTTAACACAGATGATGGCAGCCTGTTTATAAGATACACAGCAGTTAGAACACAATCAGACCAGAACTTAAGAGGAATCCCCCTTGAAACATAAGACTCCTTACTACATTAAGCAAGTGTCTATGTTTCTTCTCAGCAATACCATTTTGCTGAGGGGTATGAGCACAAGAAGTTTGATGTATTATACCAAGTTCAGAAAACATATTACTCATTTTATTGTTCACAAACTCAGTACCATTGTCAGACCTGACAGTTTTTATTTTAACATTAAATTGATTATGTATCATGTTAATAAAAGAAGTAAATACACCAAAAACTTCATCCTTGGTTTTAACCAAGTAAACCTAAACTGCTCTAGAAAAATCATCTACAACAGTTAGGAAATACTTACAACCTTCTCTACTTGTTACTCTGTATGGACCCCATAAGTCAAGATGAACAAGATCACCTAAAGTCTTAGACTTATGATCAGACAAGGGAAAAGGTTCCCTTGTTTGTTTAGCCCTATGATAGATCTCACAAACATGTACAGAAGTATTTTTGGTAAAACCAAGATCATTTTGAAGCACAGACAAAACTTGATCATCAGGATGACCAAGTCTGTTGTGCCAAATAATCTTAGAAACATTATAAGACATAACAAAATTACTTTTACTCACAGTATTCACAGAATGCATGTCAAACAGATAAAGACCATCACACTGGCTACCAGTCCCCAAGACAGCCTCCCTTTTCAAGTCCTGAATATAAAATTTATCCTCATCAAAACCCACAAACATCTTACTATCTCTTATTAACTTGTTAACAGACAAAAGGCTCACACAATAACCAGGCACAACTAAAACATCATATAACACAACATTAGTGGTAAGTTTAAAATTGCCAACATGACTTATAGTAGCCAAAGTTCCATTAGGATGTCCAACAGTAATATTAAGACTAGAGATATCAGCAACATTAAACATACCATCAGTAGACACAATAAGATGCTGATTAGCACCAGAATCAATAATCCAACCCAAAGTAATAGAATTAACAATCAAACCAGAGTTGACACAAAAGTATCTAGAAATATTCATATTAAACCAAACATTATGATTATAGAAAGAAGCTCTACCAGACATATTAGCATGAATGCTTCCAGTAGAGTTATCGTTGATCAAAGACAGGAGTTTCTTTATCTGTTCAGAAGTAAAACCAGAAGAAAGACTAACAGATGATGACTTGTCATCTTTAGAATCAACATTAGCATTATAGTTTTGCCTAGTTCCATTATTTTGTCTTCCAGAGTTATTATTTTTAACAAAACCAGGTGGAAAACCTATAAGCTCATAACATCTATCAATAGTATGTCCAATTTGACCACAATTTTTGCAATTCAGATTAGGATTAGGACCTCTATTAATATTGTTGTTACCAGAATTAGAACTAGAACTTCTAGTGTTATTATTATAATAAAACACTCTCCTATTGTTGTTAAAAGATTTAGCAGCAAAAGAAGTAGCATTAGTTTTAGACTCAGAACCACTAGAAGTCTCAGGAATCCCTCTATGAGATTCCTCTCTAGAAACAGTAGCATAAGCATCTTTGACCTCAGGGAGTGGATCCCTAGTCAACAAAGCAGTCCTAACAGGTTGATAACAATCATCAAGACCCATAAGAAACTGCATCAACTTCATCAATTGATGATGCAAACTTAACTCCTTACTAGCATCACAGGAACATTTTACTTCACAAGTACATTTAGGAATTTTAGTTAAAGCATCAAATTCTCTCCATAAGGTATTAAGTCTATGATAATAATCTGCAACAGAAGTACCACCTTGTTTCACATTATTAATTTTTTGAAGCAAATTATATATCACAGACCCATCCACTTTATCATAAGTTTCTTTTAATTCATTCCACACAGAAGCAGCATTTTCAGAGTAAACTAATCCCATATAAACATCTTGAGAAACAAAATTCATGATCCAGGTTAAGACAATGGCATTACATCTATCTCATTGAGCAGACAAAACTTCACTAGCAACAAAGGATTCCTTAACACAAGAACCATCAACAAAGCTATATTTATTCCTAGCTTGTAAGGCTAATTTCATAGCACCATACCATATTCTATAATTTTCTGTTCCAAGAAGTTTAAAAGGAATTAAAGCAGTACCACTATTATCATTAGTCTGAATATGCAATGGATTACCAGCATCAAGATTACTAATCAGAACAGTACTACTACCAGGATCACTAGCATACATGATGAAATAACAAACAAGAAGCAAACAGAAAACAGACAAACAATAGAAACAGACAAAAAAGCAAACAAGAACATATAAACAGATAACAAAACCAACTAACTAAATAAAAAAGATAACACACACCCAAGATTCAACAAACCAGCCAATTGGACTGGGATTGGCCAGAGCAGGTTTCCACACCATTCAAGATGGAGGGTCAAGGTGTTAACCAATCCGTTTGCACCCAATTAACTAGACTCTTATTATCTTAAAGGAGAAGAAACAACTTACAGAGCTATAAACCACAGCGGAAGTAAGACTAGAAAAACACTAGATTCACTTAGTCTAATGTTTTTGGAATCAAATACAGGCCCAAGAACCACCAACAGTCACCACGGATCACGATCCCCAAAAAAACCAATTAGGGTTTCACAAACCCTAACCAAGAATATCACCAATACCACAAGATCTAGTCTAAATCGACTAAATCAACCACGGCCGTAAAGAAAACAACCTCAATTAGCCAATAAAACCACCAATTCAAGAAACCCCCAAAAATAATTGAAACCCTAGAAACCCTAGAATTTCGAATCACCACCAAATCAGAACCTGGCTCTGATACCATGTAAAAAATGGTAAAGAACACAAGACAACACTCAACTACACCCAACCAACCACCCCTTGGTGTATATATTCTTATTAACTATTCAAAAAGATAAGTCCTTAAACGAGTGCTTACCAGTACAATACAAAAGACAATATGTGATCTCTTCTAGGAAGACACCACACAAGATCCTTACATACAGATTCACTCAATCACTCAGAATCACAAGATCAACAAACTGATCTTATGGAATACAAGAAAAAGACTGACAGAAGATATCAAAGAGATATCTAAAAGACTATGATCAACTGTGTGTATACTGTGTATACAAATGTTAGCATCTGGTGGGTTGTACTCGATGGATTTTTTTCCATATAAAAAGTTGTAATTTCTAATGTTGCTTCAGTATGTATTTGTTTAGCAAGGCAACACTTGACGCAATTGATGATATTGTCTTGTTTTTTTAATACGACAATTTGCAGCATTTTCTCCTTAAGTAGCATTTGAGGAATAGATAAGTGTTAACCATTCATACAAAACTTGAGAGAGTAAATTACATCGTTCATCTTTGTGGTTTAACCGATTTCATGTTTTATCACTTGAACAATTCAGCCAACTTACTTTTTGTTTGCACTAAGCTTCACATGAAAGCGGCTTGTATATCTTTCATTTAATACAGTGTTATTTCTAATCTGAATTCCTTTCTTTAACGATTTGTCATGAATTCCTCTCTTTAACAATCTGCACACGATGTGAACCAACAACCTCTTTTCGGAGTAAGAAAGGTCATTTTCCACATTAATCCAAGCCGATGCATATGTTTTGGAAAATGAGATCCTGGACTTTAGCATACTCCCTACTTACAATGTTGAAATGGACAAACTCAATGATCATTATGACTTACCACTGAGTTGAAAACTCTGGTAACGAGGATGATGTCATCCTCTTATGGGCAAGGTAGCGATAGTCTACCTTCCTTGATGAGATGCAAAAGGGTCATTTGATTATCATATTTTATCATGCATTTTACCTCACATTTAGATGGCTAAAAGTTTAGTTTCATATAAAAGGGTAAATAGATAAACCCTCACTGGTTAGTTATGCCACCAGTCACTCTTAGCATTATTCCGTCACTGTGAGTAATCGTCGGAAAATAATACAAATAGTTCATAAGAATAGTTTATATGAATTGTATCGCTAACGTACATAGGAGAAGGAAAAAAAACACAAAAAAATTATTGACAATTATAGAAATTATTTCTGGGGACGGAGATGTTTGATAATAGTATTACCAAAAGCCTCTTACCACCAGAAATATCATCTATTGATCAAAACTTAAGTAAGAGCACTCACCTGAGTATATAAGCCCGCAAAATTTGTTTTACTTGACCGATGTGGGATTAAACT
>JARVZY010001305.1:0-23868 GCA_030686995.1 Artemisia argyi
ACCTTGCTTTACCTCTTGAGGGATCTCGAGAAGCTTACAACCCCCACCAGGCAGTGTACCTGATCGTTGTAGTATAGTATAGTGACAAGTACCGGTGGATTGATCGTTCAGCTTAGGAATAGTGTCGCTAGGATTAGAAAACCTAATTTACTAGTTCTAAAGGTGAGGGATGATTATTTTTGTATTTTTATGTTTTTATGAAAGCAATTAAAATCTCGGGTTTTGAAGGAGTGGGCGAAATTAGTTGCTATTCAACTAACCCAAAGCTAAGATATAATCAAAATAAAATACTGAAAATGAAATTAAACTAAATTATACTAAGGTTGTGAGCAGTAATTGGAGAAATTGTGTTTACTTAGACTTCACTACTCCCTAGATATCTTTTACACGTTAATTACTTGTTATACTTGTATAGATGACGGATTGTATTCCTTAATACCATTCGTGGGGTGGCATACATAACTCCCCAACTCTATGAGCTCTTATCTCCTCCTACACCATGACCCAGCACAACTATAGGGATTGTAAACAGTGGCTCATGCATTAAATACAACCAATAAAGACCTAGTACGCCTCGGTTCATGTTTCTTAAGACGTTCAAGCATGTTACCATTTGGAGATCTGCCAGTTTTCTTAAGCCTAACATATAAATCATTCATTCAAGAACAAGAATAAACAAGTAATCAACACATAATCAACATCTAGGTTTCATTAGATCTAAGCAAACACAAGAGAGATCTAGCCTAGCATAATGGAATTGAGACAAGAACAAGATATAAACAACCAACACATAGACATATTGATTGAATTAGAAGAACACTTATCTCAATTACAATGCAAGGTATCAAGGGTTTGGAACCCTTGAAAAACCTGTAAAAGAGGCACCAAATTCGTCTTTAGGGTTTCACCAAAACTTCTCTCTTTTTAATGAAAAAACTAGAAAACTATATATAGGAAAACTGGGCTGACGGCGTCAAGACAAGCATGTGACGCCGTCACCTCACCGCCAAATACTTCCTCGAACGGCCTTGATCTACTTATGACGGCCTGTGTGACGCCGTCACCACCTACGGTATTTTATTCTTGGGACTTTGACGCCGTCAGGATGGATTTTGACGCCGTCATCAACTACGGTGTTTTATTCTTGATGTCTGACGCCGTCAGGGTGTAACTCTTGACGCCGTCACCTAGTGTCTTCAGTATGGAAAATTGATACTTTGCCGTTTTCTTCACTTTTATGCTCCAAAAACGTCCAAAATGGCTTCTTTTCCAGAATTCACTCTCCAAACACCTAAAATCACAAAAGGAACGATTTAGGGCAATATTTGATCAAATAAAGTCGGATTCGGGCTTAAATGACCCCCTAAAAACGGATCATTTTTCGCCTCATCATATACCCTTATACTTGAGATTTGCTTGTCCTCAAGCAAATGAGCTTTTATTCTACTCAAAAGACAAGTTAGGGGTCATTTAACACTAATATAAAAGTAATTACAACAAATAATCGTTCCACTAAAGACCAATAGACAAGCACGGAGGTCATACACCAGCACCTCACAAATAGTGTTTAGATACTCACATCTCTCGGGTGTAATAAAGTAATATAACATTATGGAAATGGAAGATATCTCTCACTACCTGTCATAGCAAAATAGATTACCATAGGCTTGGGAAAGGATCAAACCTCCACCACATGGCGTAAGCACCTAGGATAAACTATCAAAGAGGTCTTTTAAATGGTTGTAACGTTAGGTATAGGGATATGAATTACACGGTTTTGTTGGATAAAGGAAGTTTTACTGGTGGCGAGCTAACAATCTTGGTTAATTACATGTACAAGATGGCGTTGCTAAGCCAAGACTAGACTCGACTTAAGCTAATAAATGAAAAATAACAAAAATATAAAATGAACATAGAATAAAAAGGGATGGTAGTCCGTATGTTTTTTCTCTTTTTCTTTTTTTTTTTCTATTTCTATTTTTTTTTTCTTTTTCTTGTTTTTTCGATTTTTTTTTTTTTTTTTTTTTTTTTTTTTTTTTTTTTTTTTTGCTGCATACACTCTTACCCTACCATCCGAAATAATACATCATAGGGGATGAGAATTCCCCTTACACTTGAATTTTTACATACTTTACATTTAACTATTCTAATGACTCGAATTAAGAAAATCAAAACACTTGGAGCACTTTTAAGATTAACGTATATATGGGGGTAATAAATGATGTTCTTCCCCATTACTCCATAAAATAAGTACTTACCCATGAGTCCCAATCGTCCCAAAACAATATGTACAAGGATATGACTCGACTTAGCAACCATGTAATCAATTAGAAAGTTAACTTAGGGTTTAACAAATAACAATAATGCACTAAAAATAAGCGCATACACGGAAGGCTAAGGCGATTTGGTTGTACATTTAAGTGGGGTGTAACAAATTCTTCCTTTAAGTAAAATGCTTAAAGTTAGAAACAAAAAGATAGGCTCGGAGGGATGTACTAGGGGTTTCGTGTACTAAAAATGAGTACAACGCTAAGGGTGTGGGAAAAATTAGTTGACTTAACTAGCCAAGTAATATGACTTAAATGGTCAAGTAATTGTGATACGGGTTTAACACAAGGGTGATCCTAATGCCTCTTATCATGTAGTAAATCCTACCACACGAATGTAGTCTCACTAGTGGTCTCGGGATGCATCACTAACGCAAGTTCTAGAATCTAAATGCTACCGGTACACTCATAAGCACCAATAATGAATGCTTTTCCTATCAAATCTAAAGGCGAGCCTCACATTTTTGGGTGGAAAATTTTTTCTGAATATACGGTTATGTGCTAGTCATACAACCTCCTATCCATGAGACGCTTGCTATGGCTAAAGTTTCACTCCTAAATGTTGTAAAAAAAATTAAATTTGGCGCTAAAATTACACTAACAAGTATTTCTCATAGTTTTATTACACATCTACCATCAAACAAAACAAACTCAAGCGAAAGTGCATATGTAAGGTATCATCTTTTTACTCTCCCCTTACACTTAAGATGAACATTGTCCCCAATGTTCAAGTAAAGAATGTAAAAGTGAAAAAGTAAAGAGAATGAAATCAAATACTCCCCTGATTCGCTCGGTATGGATTTTAGGTTGACCAGGTTAGATCTTCTTCCAAGAAAACGAACAATCAAAGCTTCCCTTCCAGAATATAAATCATCTTCTTGTCAAAAATAACTTGTAAATCCTGACAACAATAGATAAGGCAACCTCGCGTAAAATCGGCGGCATCCTATATAAGTTACTAAATCCTAGAAAACAAGATAAGATATAATGCTTGTGGAATGAAGTTTGCAGATTTCCTGGAGATTATAAAACTTAATAATTCACAAAAACCATAAGACTCCGTTAGAAAAAAACAAAACCGTTAAAATTTCCAGATTTTTAACTCCTGACGCCGTCAAGAGTAATACTCTGACGCCGTCAGAATGGACCTGCAGAAATTCTTATGTTAAGTTTCCGGAAAATTTCTGGAAAAACTTCGTCCTACTTCCTGGAAAATCCTGCAAAACTTCATTATGACTCAATACAAGCATTTGACTCTAACAAATACGAATATACATGTTCATTTAATATTGTGGAGAATCATGATCGGTTTCTTGAAAACATATTTGGGGTTTCCCCTTACACTTATCTTTTGCAAAAATACCTTTAGGTTGGAGTTAAGACTAGGCCAAACAACATAATAAAGTATTTTCACTTTTTAATTGAGAAACATGATCAACCAACAATAAAAACAAAGCATGCATACGGAAGCAAATAACAATCAAACAAATAAAATCACACAAAACATGGGTTGCCTCCCAAGAAGCGCTTTTCTTTATTTATGAGTCTTGTAGCTAGACTCAAAGTCATGGGTTACTACGTGATCTCATCATTTGAAATGATATACCCCATATAGTTGCGATCATTACTGTTATGGTGGTAGTGCCTCAATCTGTCGGTACTCGCAATCACCTTCCCACCTAATTTGCTTCTCAAGTTAGCTACCCCATCTTGGCTCAATCCTTCGATTGTGAATGGCCCATACCACCAAGGACTTGGTTTATCGGGTGGTATTGTTGTTTCCGAGTGTCTCAAGAGTACCAAGTTCCCTTCCTCAAAAGGTGTATGATTTTTTTCATGTCGAGTATGTTCGAGTTCAATCGGAACCTTATTGCTTTTTCTTCTTTCATCCTTAGCTTTCTTATAGCTTTTGATCCTTGCCTCCCATGCAAGAATCTTATTCTGAACACGAATGGGTGTCGCCCCATTGTTATTTTTTATCATTCTCCAACTCAAATTCTTATGCCCACTTCGCTGGGTCATGGGGAAACTAATCTTTCTTTTTCCAGATTTAAGCTCAATCTTCCTACCTTCATACTTAATGACAGCCCTAGCGGTGGTGAGGAATGGTGCCCCAAGGATTATTGGCATGCATCCATCCCCTTTATCATCGATGATCATAAAATCAACGGGGTACATGAATCCTGCAACATTAACTAATACATCTTCTGCGATTCCTAGGGGGTATACGTACGAGTGTCCAACAAGGGACAACCTAACACGAGTAGGTGTTGGCATTTTTGACGTTAATTGGATGTAAATAGTTAGGGGCATAAGATTTACTTCTGATCCTTGGTCGGCGAAAGCACTAAGATGTTTCAGGTCCCCGATGCTCGTTGGTATTTCAAAGTTCCCACATGCTACCTGCTTAGTAGCCACCTTCTGTACCAGTAACCTCTCGAATACTGATCCTCCAGGAAGCGTGTCATACTCATCTTCCTCTTCTTCCTCTTTCTTAGGAGCCTGTCCGGAGGATTGGTTACGCCCATCACCCTTAATCCAATTTGTTATGGTGTTTTCGTTTATATCATGTATCAGGTAGTAACTCAAAGGTTGGGACTCTGGTTGTTTTTCTAAGG
The DNA here is from genome assembly GCA_030686995.1 of Artemisia argyi. Taxonomy (NCBI): domain Eukaryota; kingdom Viridiplantae; phylum Streptophyta; class Magnoliopsida; order Asterales; family Asteraceae; genus Artemisia; species Artemisia argyi. The sequence goes on from JARVZY010001305.1 coordinate 4,946, forward strand.
TCTATTTAGCAGGAGTTTCTACCTTCTCGTTATCTTTATGGACAATGGTGATGGAGTTAACAAATTGGGTGGTGGGAGTGGCGCTTTCCTTCCTTAGTAGTATTCGTTCGGGGGTTTTCTGATTGGCATACTCCTCCAATAGACTCAACACCTCATTCATTTTCTCCTGCATCTCCTCTTTTTGCTTATAATCTGCTTCTTCGAATCTAGCAAGCCGATCAGAGTGAGTTGCCATATATTCTCTCATCCTAGCCTCAAATTCCGAGCTAAGTTCCTTGGGAGGGGAACAAGGTGGGGCATAGTTCTAAAAAGTCTCGGCGTTTTCCCTAGAGGGTGATTCAGATAATGGTGCCGAAGTTGTTTTTGAGACAGAATTGACAGTAGCCCGTCTAGGACTCAAAGGTCGCCTTTGCCTTTCCTCAAAATAGTCAACCTTTGCCTCAAGTTCGCATAAGAGTTCATCGGGTACTTCGGTGGTTCCTCCAGATGTCGAGACTGCATTGATGGCCGCTTCTATCGTATGTTTAAACTCCCACAATTCCTGATTGTCAGTGGCGAGCTCCTCGATAATTGCCCAAGACTCCTCGGCGTTCTTATCACGCAGTTTACCTCCCGCGGCCCTGTCGATGGTGCGCTTAGTGTGATAGTCAACATGGTCGTAGAAAATATGGACTAATAACCAAAGGTTTATGCCATGATGAGGGAGCTTGTGGAGGAGATCCTTAAAACGGGCCCAAGCTTCGTAGAAAGTTTCACCCCGCTGTTGCTCAAACCACAAAATGTTCCTTCTAAGCATTGCAGTCTTTTCCGGTGGAAAGAATTGGGTAAGGAAGCGATTGGCGAGATTGTCCCATGTGGTGATGAATCCCGCGGCTAACCGCTCAAGCCATTGATTAGCTTGATCCCTTAGAGAGAATTAGAATAGGCGTAAACGGGTAGTCTCTCTAGTTTCAACATCTGGGTCTATGGAATCTACGATTTTGAGAAAGTCCTTAAGATGTTGGTTTGGATCTTCGGAACGAAGTCCATGGAATGCACATCCGCTTTGCACCAACCGGATGGTGTCGGATCGCAAGGGGGTCACATTGGCTCCGGTGAGCTCAATGGTGTTTCGGTAGCCTTGATGGCTAGGTCGGGAGTACTCTCCTAAGGTTCGGGGCCTAAGGGGTTCTAGTGGTGGGTTTTGTTGTGGTGGGATGACGGGTTCAAAGATGTTACCACCTTCCATGATGTCGGATGGTAAAGAGTTACGAACAAAGGCACGAAGAAATAAGATAGACTAAATAAAAAATAAAAAATAAAATCTTACTAGAAAGGAATCTAGCAAGTAGACCTAATAAAAAGAAATCCTAACCTAGACAATAACTATTCCCCAGGCTGCGGCGCCAAAAACTTGATGCGTGGGAATCGCACCTTGCTTTACCTCTCGAGGGATCTCGAGAAGCTTACAACCCCCACCAGGCAGTGTACCTGATCGTTGTAGTATAGTATAGTGACAAGTACCGGGGGATTGATCGTTCAGCTTAGGAATAGTGTCGCTAGGATTAGAAAACCTAATTTACTAGTTCTAAAGGTGAGGGATGATTATTTTTGTATTTTTATGTTTTTATGAAAGCAATTAAAATCTCGGGTTTTAAAGGAGTGGGCGGAATTAGTTGCTATTCAACTAACCCAAAGCTAAGATATAATCAAAATAAAATACTGAAAATGAAATTAAACTAAATTATACTAAGGTTGTGAGCAGTAATTGGAGAAATTGTGTTTACTTAGACTTCACTACTCCCTAGATATCTTTTACACGTTAATTACTTGTTATACTTGTATGGATGACGGATTGTATTCCTTAATACCATTCGTGGGGTGGCATACATAACTCCCCAACTCTATCAGCTCTTATCTCCTCCTACACCATGACCCAGCACAACTATAGGGATTGTAAACAGTGGCTCATGCATTAAATACAACCAATAAAGACCTACTACGCCTCGGTTCATGTTTCTTAAGACATTCAAGCATGTTACCATTTGGAGATCTGCCAGATTTCTTAAGCCTAACATATAAATCATTCATCCAAGAACAAGAATAAACAAGTAATCAACACATAATCAACATCTAGGTTTCATTAGATCTAAGCAAACACAAGAGAGATCTAGCCTAGCATAATGGAATTGAGACAAGAACAAGATATAAACAACCAACACATAGACATATTGATTGAATTAGAAGAACACTTATCTCAATTACAATGCAAGGTATCAAGGGTTTGGAACCCTTGAAAAACCTGTAAAAGAGGCACCAAATTCGTCTTTAGGGTTTCACCAAAACTTCTCTCTTTTTAATGAAAAAACTAGAAAACTATATATAGGAAAACTGGGCTGACGGCGTCAAGACAAGCATGTGACGCCGTCACCTCGCCGCCAAATACTTCCTCGGAAGGCCTTGATCTACTTATGACGGCCTGTGTGACGCCGTCACACCTACGGTATTTTATTCTTGGGACTTTGACGCCGTCAGGATGGATTTTGACGCCGTCATCAACTACGGTGTTTTATTCTTGATGTCTGACGCCGTCAGGGTGTAACTCTTGACGCCGTCACCTAGTGTCTTCAGTATGGAAAATTGATACTTTGCCGTTTTCTTCACTTTTATGCTCCAAAAACGTCCAAAATGGCTTCTTTTCCAGAATTCACTCTCCAAACACCTAAAATCACAAAAGGAACGATTTAGGGCAATATTTGATCAAATAAAGTCGGATTCGGGCTTAAATGATCCCTTAAAAACGGATCATTTTTCGTCTCACCAGTTAACAACTAACGACCATTTAGTCCTTTAAGTGTTTATAAATATATATATTCAATACATTTAATATATATATATTTATTTTACATTATTCTTGTTTGTAAAGTGTGCAATCCCGAGGTCTCGGGTTCAATACTAGACATTTACTTATTAATGTTTATACGTAACTTTTAACAGCTCCCACTCGTATATTCATTAATAGTAAAATGACATTGGTTAGTGTCTTGCAACACTCCAATGCCCCTAGTTCAATCCGAGCTAGGTTTCCTGGAAAAAACCTTTAATGATTCATCATTATAATTATCCTTTCATTACTACTACCACATTAATAAAGATGTGAGTTCCTTTATTAATTTTCTGTTTCTCGTTTCTTTATGATTGAACAAAATTACCAAAACATCTGAACGTATTCCAGATAGACTTTGGGCATGGCCATGCAAACATTTTGTCAACCCTACGAGGGGCCCAGCAGTATTAAACTTCTGAACAAATCAGAAGGAATAAATTCTTTCTTGACTACAAGAATAACCCATGAACTTTGCAACACTTCTGAAAACAACCCTTATGACTCCCTGTTACGGTGAGCAGTAGATTGCTTCACAAAAATGCACTACATCCATGACACTTATCTGGTATCTCAAGTCTGAGGATAACTTTAAATATGATTCTCACATTAAATATTAAATCATATTATTGGGATAAGTCCAATATTCAATTCATCAAATATCATGTGAAATTGGTATGACTACGCATCAATATACTTTCAAGTATATCCTAAACCAATACTTAAATTTGTCTTAATTTAATGATATTCCCATATCATTAATCGACAATGGACAATTTAGAATAATAAATTATTCATGGATCTTAAACATGTAATTATAGGATATATTATTAAGACAATGAATAAATAACCATAAAACATATTTTATTTCATTAAAATAATAATTGTACATTACATCCTTTATCCAAACACTAATCACAAATGGGCATGAAACTTTCAGCTAATCTAAGTCCTACACCTTCAGCATGCTTGTAAAGCTTGGTGCCAGGTAGAGGCTTTGTTAATTGATCTGCCAAGTTATCATCTGTGTGAACTTTGAGCATTTCGATTTCGCCTATTTCGACTTGTTCTCGAACATAGTGATGCTTAATCGGGAAATGTCTGGTGCCTTTCATGATTCCAGGCTCATTGGCAAATGTGATTGCAGCTGAGTTGTCACAATACATTTTAATAGGTCGTTGAATCGAAGGCATAACTCCAAGCCCTGAAACAAACTTCCTAATCCAAACAGCTTCCATTGCAGCTTCTGAAGCAGCTATATACTCACTTTCTGTAGCAGACATCGCTAGTACACTCTGCTTTCTGCTCCTCCAATCCACAGCTCCTCCATTAATGACAAAGACATAACCCGTTTGAGACTTCGTATCATCCTTATCACCTTTCCAAGAAGCATCGCAGTAACCTGTAACATCAAGTTCTGCCGATGGATTTCCCCCATAAACCAAGAACATATCCTTAGTAGCCCTAAGGTACTTAAGAATATTCTTAACAGCTGTCCAGTGAGCTTCACCTGGATTCTGTTGATATCGACTGGTTAAATTCTGTGCAAATGCCACATCAGGTCTTGTGCTTTTCACCGCATACATTATAGATCCCACAGCCGAAGCATAAGGAACTCTTTTCATGCGTTGCACCTCTGCAGGTGTTGAAGCACAAACCTTGTTGCTCAAGCCATGTTGTTCTTGCATCGGCAAATATCCTTTCTTGGAATTTTGCATACTGAATCTCTTCAGTATTTTATCAATGTAAGCACTTTGGCTTAATCCAATTAATCGCTGAGATCTATCTCTATATATCTTGATTCCCAGAATAAAGGCAGCTTCCCTTAAATCTTTCATAGAAAAACACTTTCCAAGATATGCCTTAACCTTTTGCAAACTTGGAATGTCGTTTCCCATGATCAATATGTCATCAACATATAATATAAGGAAAATTACATTACTCCCACTAACTTTGTGATATACACATGGCTCATCAAGATTTTGAGTGAATCCATACTTTTTAATTTCACCATCAAATCTCTTATTCCATTGTCGTGATGCTTGCTTTAATCCATAAATGGATCTTTTAAGCTTGCATACACGATTTGGAAATTCTGGATTTACATACCCCTCAGGCTGCGCCATATAGATGTCTTCATCTAGGCGACCATTTAAGAAGGCGGTTTTTACATCCATTTGCCAAATCTCATAGTCATAGTAAGCGGCTATGGCTATAAGAATCCTAATTGCCCTTATGTCAGCTACAGGAGAAAAGGTCTCCTCATAGTCAACACCAAAAGTTTGAGTATAGCCTTTAGCTACACAACGGGCCTTATAGGTGTGTACAACGCCATCCATGTTAGTCTTTTTCTTGTAGAGCCATTTACTCCCAACTAGTTTGGCACCCGGAGGTAGGTCTACTTCTTCCCAGACATCATTGTCTTCCATGGATTGCATTTCTCCATCCATAGCTTCTTTCCATTTTGCCTTTTCAGGACCATTCATGGCAGCTTTATAACTTGTAGGCTCATCAAGATCACCCAGTATATTCTCATCACTCTCTACATTAAGACATAGACGAGTAGGAGCTTTTACTGGTCTTGTTGACCTACGAATGGGAATCACTTCAACTTCAGGTGGAGGACCCAAGCTTTCAGGTTCTACCGGAAGTTGGTTAGTGTTTTCAGAAGGTTCTACATCTTCTTGACCGTCTTCCAGATCATATACTCTCCCACTGAATTCTTGAGATATGAGCTCCCTTTCAAGGAAGTCTCCATACCTTGCAACAAATACTTTGTTTTCAGGTGGGTAATAAAAGTAGTATCCCATAGTTTCCTTAGGGTATCCTACGAAGATGCACTTTACAGATCTTTGTTGGAGTTTGTCTGCTGAGTCACGTTTAACATACGCCTCACAACCCTAGACCTTAAGATAAGACAGGTTTGGAGCTTTTCCAGTCCATACCTCATATGGTGTCTTATCAACCTTCTTTGTTGGAACCATATTTAGAATGCGAACCGCAGATTCTAAGGCATAATCCCAAAACGAGAAAGGAAGAGTTGTTAGATTAAACATAGATCGTATCATGTCTTGCAATGTACGATTCCTTCTCTCAGATACACTATTTTGTTGTGGAGTATATGGAGAAGTAAGGTGCTGGACAATTCCCTCCTTTGCTAGATAATCTATGAACTCCTGACTCAGGTATTCACCACCTCTATCGGATCGAAGAGCTTTAATCTTCTTTCCAAGTTGCAACTCTACTTCTGCTTTAAACACTTTGAATGTTTCAAATACCTCATGCTTATGTTTAAGTAAATAAACATAACCATAACGGCTGTAATCATCCGTAAATGTTAAGAAGTAGCTAGCACCTCTCCTTGACACATGTCTAAGTGGTCCACACACATCTGTGTGAATAAGACCAAGTAGATCATTAGCCCTTTCAATCCTATTTTTAAAGGGTTTCTTAGTCATCTTCCCAGCAATGCAAGATTCGCATTTATCAAATGATTTATCATTGATCTTATTTAAAAGCCCATCATGTTGCAGCTTTTTCATGCGATCTTTGCCAATGTGAGCAAGCCGACAATGCCAAAGATAAGATGAATCCAGACCTTTCTTGATTCTCTTATTGTTGATGCTATACATTGAATTATTTGTAACAAAAGCATTATCATTATCATTCATATCAATTTCAAATACACCATTCACAGCAATAGCATTAAAATAAAAAACATCATTTAAAGAAACTGAAATTCCATTGCTCGAAATAGTATGATGAAAACCAAGGTTTAACAAACATGAAAATGAAATTACACCTCTAACAATTGACGGTGCATAATGACAATTATTTAAAGATAGTACTAGGCCCGAAGGCAACACTAAATTAAATACTCCTATAGCTTCAACTCCTGCATGCGCTCCGTTACCAACGTGCAAGAATTGTTGTCCATAGGCCAGCTTTCTCTCAACTCTAAACCCCTGCAAGGTATTGCAAATATGAATGCCACATCCCGTATCATATACCCATGAATTCAATTTAGGAGTAAGAGTGAATAATTCAATCATAAAGAACGCACCTGATGTGCTGGCTTTACCAGCATCATTCCCTTGCTTCTTGAGTCGCAAGTCATGAATATAGAGTGGGCAATTGCGCTTCCAATGGCCCTTTTCATGACAGTGGTGACAAGCCTGATCCTTCTTGTTTGGCGGATTCACCTTGTTCTGCTTAGGCTGATGTTGCTTCATCTTGGGTTGAGGTTGATAGGCCATGACCTGCTTGCCTTTATCACCTTTACCTTTGCCTTTGTTCACATGCGATTTCTTCTGGATTCTCCCCCCATGAATTGCCAACACTTGTGGGCTAGGAGCCTTGACTTTGGCTGGTAGACTTTTCTCATAATCAACAAGCAATGCGAGTAATTCTGAGACTGTCTTCCCCGAGCAATGCATGTTGTAATTCTGCACAAAACCAGCAAAATCCCTGTTGAGGGACCTGTTGATCAAGTGCACTTGCACATTGTCGGGGTAACCAAAACCAATTCTGTGAAGTTGATCAAACGAATCTTTCATCTCATCCACATAATCAGCTACTGGTTTACCATCACCATGCTTGCAGTTGTGTAGCTTGTCAAGTTCATCATACAATTCAACTGCATGTGGCTTCTCATAAGACTGCTTAAGCATCTCAAGCATGTCTTTAGGGAACGCGTACTCGTACTTCTTTTGTAACTGAGCACTCATGCTAGTGAGCATTAAACAAGCAACCTCATTAAACTTAGCATTTACCACCTTCCAAGCCGCCTTTGCTTCTGGTGTAGCAGAAGCTTCAGGCTCAGCTGGGCATTCTTCGGTCAAAAAGTCTAGCTTACCAGACGCCCTCAAGACAATTCTGAGCGAACGGTGCCAGTCATTGAAATTCTTTCCAGTCAGTTTTTCTCTCTCAAGATGACTCTTGAAAGCAGAAATCACAGTTTGGTTATCGGGTTGAGCCATATCTACAGATAAAGTTCAAATATTAGTATTTTCGATAATCAATATCTTCAAGAAAAATAAAATACCCAAGGCTATATTCATATAACCAACTAATTTTCTTGAAAATCTAGGATCCAACTTTACATAGATTCCACCACACCAGTTGATCTGCTAGTGGTGAAAGTATAAAAGTTGGTAATCTGTCGAACAATAATTGGCAAACAAGATTTCCAATTCCTAGATCATTATGGGATTTACATCAAATTGATTCATCAATTTGCCTTGTAAGCATGTTTCATCCCATCTCATGCCTTAAGTTCTAGGTCTCACGCACAACTTAATTAAGTCGTCTACCTTAGAAACTGTAAAATTACAATTATGGTCTCACGCGTTAAAAGAATTTTACCTTGTTATAGTAATTTAGCCTAGGTCTCACGTTTACTAAATTAAAATTCCAAGTGTTCCTTATAGATAGATGGCATGTAACTTAAATTATTAAGGGTATTATTTTGATATTTCAATCAAAATATGTACAAAGATGCATGCACTCATCTTTATAACATAAGTTTTCATCAAAACTTTTTATATCCAATTCGTGAAATTAATACACAAAGTTTTACTTGAGGTTTATGCCAAAACCCTAAGATGACTTTCTACAATCATGATTTTAAAAGTAATTCGTTTAAGACATATTCAAGATTGTGATAACCAAGGCAGACTCTAAGGCTCTTTTCTAAGCCTTCAAATCACGGTTATGAATATCATCTTAAAAGACTTAATTTTAAAAGCATACTTGTATAAAACATCAATCAAGCAAAAGTTTATGGATTCAATCTCAAAATTATGTAATAAAGTGTGAATTTTGCTAGTCTCGCCTGGGAGCTGATTACCGTGCGAATCGGACCACTAGCGGCTCTTAAGACCTTGCAAGATTCTTACTTTATCACATTAGGGTTTCACCATTATTAGTCCGTATTATTTTCTTATATAAAAAACAACCCTTTTATTGCTTACAACAAGTCCAACTAATAACAATAAAACAAGTATCAAAGAAAATAAGAACAACCAATAATTAAATAAGTGAAACAATTAGCCACATGCAATCCGTATTAGAAAAGATCCTAATAAAATCAATTCTAGGTATAATTGTGCATGCAATCAACTAAGGCCTTCTCCTCTTAATGGAAGAGAGCCACATACATTAACGAATTAATTGCGTAGGCCAAAGTTAATTAACACACCACATAGCATATAAAATTGATTTTAATATGTATTGGAGTCTTCCCCAATTTAAGATCTATATAAAACATGTGATAAAAAAAAAAGATCCATGACGAACATGCATGTAAGTCACAGATTAAAACCTAACAATTAGCACATAGGTCACAAGATACGTTCAATTAACCGGTTAATGACCTAGGGTTTCTAGTGATTACACATAATCCAAGAAAACCACAAAACCCTAATTAGGGTTTCATGGGAAAATCGACCCCCCCCCCCCCCAAAATTAGGGTTAGGGTTTCGAAATTTTTTAGGAAAAAAAAAAGTTAAAACCCTAGATAAAAAAAACATGTATCTAAAACAATTAAAGATCCGGTTTTTATTACGTTTTAGTAATCAATTACATGTTAAACCTGGCTCTGATACCACTGTTAGAGTTTGACAATCAAATAACACATATTGCGGAAGCGTAGGATCAAGTATAACACATAAATATTAACTAAAACATAAATAGTAAATGTACCCGATGCACTTCAAATTAACCTTGATTCTTGGACAATTAGATCAATGATAAACCCCTTACCGTTTTGTTTATCGATCTCTTGATAATTACTAAAGTAAGTAATTACCTCGTTCTTGTACACACAAACTACCAACGAATAAATGTTTGATGCAAGTAAACAAAACACTTATATTTTAGACTTGGAAAAATCGATCCAAACCCTTAGGTTGGGGTTGAGTCGATCGGCCATAAGAAAGAAAGAGAGAAACAAGGATTTTGGGGTTAGTGTGTGTGCACAAAAGATGTGAAACCCTAATCCTTGGCCTTGTATATATACTAGGTGAATCTTGGAGCACAAGCAAGGCTTGGGTCGACCCTTGGTGTGGGCTTCGACCGGCCATAGCACCCCCAAAGGGGTTCTAGAACTTTCTTGACTCCCAAGTTACACTCTAGTCCATATCTTTCGTTACTAATGATAGTTAGTCCATACGGTTAACAACTAACGACCATTTAGTCCTTTAAGTGTTTATAAATATATATATTCAATACATTTAATATATATATATTTATTTTACATTATTCTTGTTTGTAAAGTGTGCAATCCCGAGGTCTCGGGTTCGATACTAGACATTTACTTATTAATGTTTATACGTAACTTTTAACAAAAAAGTCAAAAACCCCCGCAGACAAGAAAATACGAAAATCATGACCAAAAGAGGTGAAACTTAATTTGATGACGAAATGAGAGAAAAACCACTTCTACTTTATATAAAGTTGTTAGAAATACAAATAGTTGTATAAAAAATTATATGCTGAATCACATGTTGCCTTCAGTTGAAGATGAGACAAGTAGTTCTTGTCTACGGCTTTGGACATGTGTATGAGTTAATCTAGTAGGTCATAAAGTTAAGGGGGAAATGATCCCTGCTGTTTACAGCAGGGAGTGTATCTGCTGCAAGGCTAATTCAGGGGGCATTTGTGCACATGAGGCATATTATCAGGGACCATTTTGGTTGATCAGGGAACATTTTTTGCACTATACAGGAGGTAAACTCCCTGCTGTAAACAGCAGGGATCATTTCCCCTAAAGTTAATGTGTGCATCACAGAAAGTTAAGAAACTAATACATGTATTTCAGCAATGTACCAATAGATAAACTACGGCAAGGTAAAAAGACTCTTTTTTCACATTCTAGTTAGATTGATGATTAACAATTTTTGCTGATTTCCATTTATGTATCAGTGATGGTGGTATCATGACCACCCACCCAAACCCGCCCAATGGTCCATATTATGCATCTCCCATTCAAAATAGCTCCCTATTGAGGTACAATTTATCTGTTTTTTCATTAATGAAATTACTGTATTTGTAAGTTCTAAATACTTATTCAGTTATGTACGTGTCGAATCACGATATAACATGTTTGATTGAACTGAACATGGATTAAGTAATTTTTTTTTCGGGTGTGCGTCGTTTTCTGATCATTTATGGATGGGCCTTGATGTGTCAATTTATCTAGTGGGTCATACAATGTGGACACAACAAAGTTTTGCAGGAACTAACTAATGCATTTCGGAATATCCTAATTAATTAAGATGAATTTGGATATGTTACAAAGTTACATTTACAAGCCTTCTATACATGTCATGCATGTGTGTGATTGTCGTAATAAACTCACTATTTATCGTATGAAATGCCTTAAAATACTTTCCTGTATAAGAACTAGATACAATTCTCTTTAGAGATTTTCATTATCAATTACAAAAAATATATCAAATTTATACACTTTTTTCTCCGCACTTTTAAAATGAGCGTAAAATTTTAGAAGAAATCATTTATATTTACTTATCATAAAAAAGATTCGCTTGATTTAATATAATTTGATATAAATATTTGACCATGAACCTCGGACAGACAATAAACTTAATCAAGGAGCAATGATATATTGTTAGAGGATAAGAAGAATAATTCAATAAACTAGGGAATAATGGCTGGAGATCAGCAAGTTGAACTTAGATCTTAAGCATATGTTACTTTTTCAGCATCTACTGTTAGTCTAGTTATGCCATGACTTTATTTTTATTCTTCCATATGTACTTGGATCTTAAGCATATGTTACTCGATCTTATAAAGCTCTAACACCACCAGTTTCATGCAATGGACCATATAACTGCATGATCGCGAACATTAGTTTGGAGAAAATCAACTCTTACTTCGTTTATGCTGAATAGAAGCATCTCTTTTTTACAGATTTATAGAGGCTAATCTCACACAATGTGGACATACGGAATTTCAGAAACTAATCATGTATTTACAGAATACGAGACCATGATGAACTGTAATATGTTACAACGACGTTACAGAATACACGTAACGAACAAACCTTCGATCTCTACATGTTATGTGTCAGTATGAAATCATTATAAACGTCACTATTTATGTTCAGAAACTATCTAAATACTTGTGTATCTATAAAAAACAAATAAAGATCATTTTCCTTAGGGCTTTATTTAAACGCATGCCAAAAGGATCTATATATATTAACACAATTATCCATACATTCATCGTCAACCTTTTCTCATAACTCATCCCCCCCCCCCCCCCCAAAATCATGGAGAAACCTCCTCATATTGCCTTGGTACCTAGCCCAGGAATGGGTCACCTCATACCAATGGTTGAATTTGCTAAAAGACTTGTAACGAAAAACAATCTTTCTGTGACTTTCATAATCCCAAATGATGGCCCTTTAGCTAAATCCCAACTTGCATTTCTTGATTCACTCCCTAATGCCATAAATTATCTCCTCCTCCCTCCTGCCGATTTTCAAGATTTGCCTGAAGATGTCAAAATAGAGACGCGGATCTGTCTCATGGTGACACGATCCATTCCTTATATTCATGAAGCCTTCAGCACCATAAGTATAGACAAAAAGATTGTTGCTTTGTTTGTTGATCTCTTTGGTACCGATGCTTTTGATGTTGCTATAGCATTTGGTGTCCCTAAATATGTTTTCTTCCCCGCTGCAGCCATGACTTTGTCTCTGTTACTTCATTTGCCAACACTTGATCAAATGGTTTCTTGTGAGTATAAGGACTTGCCCGACCCCATTCATATACCGGGTTGCATGCCAATTCATGGTAAAGACTTTCTTGACCCGCTCCAAGACAGGAAAAATGATGCATACAAACTGACTTTACATAATGCAAAGAGGTATATGCTGGCTGATGGCATAGTGATAACTAGCTTCAAAGAGCTGGAGGGTGGCGCTATTGAAGCTTTACAGCAGGAGCAGGCTGGTAAGCCACCTGTTTACCCGGTTGGGCCACTGATACAAGCGGTGTCGGTTGATTCTAGTATGGATGTAAATAGGTCGAGCTGTTTGAGATGGTTAGATGATCAACCACGTGGGTCTATTTTGTACATATGTTTTGGAAGTGGTGGGACCCTTTCTTCTGTTCAAATCACCGAGTTAGCCATAGGTTTGGAAATGAGTGAGCAAAGATTCATATGGGTTGTTAAAGCCCCAAACGACCAAAAGGCAGATGCGGCATACTTCAATTCCAATGGCCATAAGGAAACTTTTGACTTTTTACCAGATGGGTTCATAGAAAGAACCAAAGACCGTGGGCTCGTTGTTCCCACATGGGCACCACAAGCCCAAATTTTGAGCCATGGATCTACTGGTGGGTTCTTGACTCACTGTGGCTGGAACTCAGTTCTTGAAACTGTGGTCCAAGGGGTATCGATGATTGTTTGGCCACTTTATGCAGAACAAAAGATGAACGCATTAATGTTGACTGAAGGTTTGAAGGTTGCATTGAGGGCTAAGTTTAATGAAAATGGCATTGTGGATCGTCTAGAGATTGCACGGGTTGTTAAAGGTTTATTGGAAGGAGAAGAAGGAAAATGGATACAGATTCGGATACAAGAGCTTAAAGAAGCAGCTGCAAATGTGCTTCACAAAGATGGGGGTTCTGCAAAAACACTAGATCAATTAGCGTACACGTTAATAAACAAAATGTAGTTTGTGTACAGATATTTATCGTTTTTCTTTGCTGTAAGTTTGTTTTCTTATGATGATATGAATTCATGTTTGAAAAAGATTTTGGTTTAATTTTAATAATTGATCATACTGTATGTGTTGCATAACATAGCAGGTGGTGTGAACACTTGATTACAATTTCACATTTGAGCCAACAATGTCATTTGACAATTGAGGTTCTTTAGATGCACATACCTGCAAAAGTTGAGGTTCTTTGGCTACAAAAGAATGATGTGCGATTTAAAAGAAACACTTGAACCTCTAAAATCATTTTCACTTGACCTTTGCAACTCTAGAAAATAAATATGGCCCAGGTTCATCAACTCCAGCGTGAAACGTCTAACAAAAAATCAGTGTGCGTTAATATTCAAAGACAAATAGGAATAAGATATCTGATTGAGGATGTGTTGACAGAGTATATACAACTGTTGTTAAATATTAGTAGTAACTTAAACATATATTAGGGACTTAAGTGTACTTTTTAAATTAGATTAGGTGTTAGACATAAACTAGAATTAGTTAGCTTGGAGTGCTTCCACCTCCTCATGTGTATAAATAGAGATGAGGGGATGCTAGTTATTCATTCTTCTTTCTCAATTGTAAAAGCTTTATTGGTTTTAATAAAGGGTGCGTTGAGGGTATATCGTGTGCAATATTCTTGTCTATTCTTTGTAGTCTCTCGTGTTTGCTACTTGTGCTCGATACAACTCGTGATCTAGCGTTCCGTGATCAAACTTCGAGTTTGTTGTCGAGGTATTTTTCTAACAAGTGGTATCAGAGCCACGGTTATTGTGGTCATCGAAGTTCGAGTGCTAGATTTCGAGTTCGTTTGAGGTTTTGAGAATTGGTTTCGAATCCTTCTTCAAGTTGCAGGTCGAGCGAGAGCTCCTTTTAGTTTTAAATAAAACTCAAAGAATATATTACAAAGGTGACAAAAGGGCGGTGAATTTTTTTTCTCCCACGTGACTTATTAAGGTTACATATAATAAGTTGGTTTCTTTTGTCAAAAAGGTTTTCGAATATTATTGTAATTAATATTCGACTTCACGCAATTTGTCTTTTTTGGTTTTTAAAGATTGATTATAGTGAAGGGTTTATTCTTGTTGTGATTTTCTTGTGGTTCAAGTTTTGATCGTGTTCTTCTTGGGTTTCAAGTTTACGATTGGGTTTGCTTGTTCGAAATCAAGGGTTTAGGGTTATTCTAATTAATTCGATTTGCAAGAAGGGTTTATAGCAACAAGGGGAAATATTGCCCACGGCTTGTCAGGCTTGTCGGTAAGTTGGTTAATAAAAAACTTGACAAGGTTTTTAACAAGGTATAAAGAAGAATGGCTAGTTCTATAACAAGGTTTGATATCGAAAAATTCGATAAGAAGAATGACTTCGGGTTATGATAAATAAAGATGTGTGCTTTAATGATACATCTCGGATGTGATGCTGCATTAGAGACATTATCCGCGGACATGGAAGCAGGTGAAAAGGCTGCTTTGATGAAGAAGGCATACAGTACCTTGATTCTATGCTTGGGAGACCGAGTTTTACGGGAAGTTACCAAGGAAACAACTGTTGCTGGAATTTGGACGAAATTGACTAGTCTGTATATGACTAAGTCCTTAGCAAATAGACTGTATCTGAAGAAGAAGAAGCTGTACACGTACTATATGAGTCCAGGTACGAAACTGGATGATCATATAGATGAGCTTAATAAGTTGATACTTGACTTGGCGAACATTGATATCGAGATTGAGGATGAGGATATGTTACTTACGCCGTTGCCATCGTCTTACGAAAACTTTGTGGAGACATTGTTAGATGGGAGGGAATCCTTGACAATGGAGGATGTTCTGGCGACTCTGAATTCAAGGGATTTGAAGAAAAGAACCGAAAGCACAAAGGAAGATACTGGTGACGGGTTATATGTAAGGAGAGGGTCAGATCATTCAAGGAAAGCTCATTCTGGTGGAAGTTCGTGGTTCAAGTCAAGGGGTGGAACTGGTAAACTCAAGTGCTTCATATGTCATTCAGAGGGTCATCTGAAGAGAGACTGTCCAATGAAGAAGTCAAGTGGGTTTGTCAAGAAGGGTAAGCATGATCAGGATTCTGATTCTTCTGATGACGAAGGTAACGCCTACTTTGAAAAAGCCTTGATGGTAGTCGTGTGTGATGAGAAGACTGAATTGGTAATGGATTCAGGTGGGTCTTATCATATGACACCTAGGAGGGATTTCTTGTATGACTTCAAGGATATTGATGGTGGTTCAGTTCAGTTAGGTGATAATAGGACATGCACTATTAAAGGGACAGGAAAAGTGAAGATACAGTTACATGATGGATCAAGCTTTATACTGGAAGATGTCAGGTATGTTCCAGGGTTAAGAAAAAGTTTGATTTCATTAAGTAATCTTGAAAAAAAAGGTTATACTGTGAAGATGCAAATGGGTAGAGTCAAGGTGATCAAAGGTTGTCAGGTTATGATGACTGGGATCAGGAAAGAGAACTGTGTGTATACTCTTGAATCAAAAGTGATGAATTTTGGTGTACAAAAGCATGGAGGTTCAAAGCAAGTTGGATTCAAGCAACTTGGTCATAAACAAGTTCGGTTCAAACAACATGGTCATAAACAAGTTGGGTTCAAACAACTTGGTCCTGGTGTTAAAACAGGAGTCCATGGGGTACAGGTTAATGAACGTGTTTGGTTTGAGGTGGAACTACAGGGAGCTCAGGGTAATCGTGAAGCTGAGGATGTTCAGGTTAGTAACGATGATGTTACAGTGGCTCAAAGAAAGTTGGAGGACAAGCAACTTCAAGAAAAGACAAACACGGGCTGCTTGGTAAAGGAGCAGGAAAATGAACACCTTGGTATAAAGGTGGGGGCGGACATTACGGTAACCGGAGTACCTGGTCAAGAGGGAGCAGAGGGTAATGCTGCTGAAAAGAAGAAAGTGAAGGAGTCTACGAAATCTAATCATGGAAGATTACTGAAGTACAACGCCTGGTCGACAAGGTGGTCCCCGGTCCGAGGTTCCAGCACGAGGAAAATGTGCTGAGTATCGGTTATGTTTAAGTGTTACTCTTAAGGTGGAAATTGTTAAATATTAGTAGTAACTTAAACATATATTAGGGACTTAAGTGTACTTTTGTAATTAGATTAGGTGTTAGACATAAACTAGAATTAGTTAGCTTGGAGTGCAAGGCAAGCTAGGTTTCCACCTCCTCATCTATATAAATAGAGATGAGGGGGATGCTAGTTATTCATTCTTCTTCCTTAATTGTAAAAGCTTTATTGGTTTTAATAAAGGGTGCGTTGAGGGTATATCGTGTGCAATATTCTTGTCTATTCTTTGTAGTCTCTCGTGTTTGCTACTTGTGCTTGATACAACTCGCGATCTAGCGTTCCGCGATCGAACTTCGAGTTTGTTGTCGAGGTATTTTTCCAACAACTGTGTTTCCAGCTTTCATGTCTTTGTATTCCCATCGGCATGAAACTACTCCATGCGACTTGGTTCAATTTCAAAAAATAAATCTTTTATATAATACAAAAATTATATCATTTCAGAGTGTTTTTGCAAAACCCTTCTCATTGAAAAAAAAATTGAACCAATAGGAGAGCTCGATTTTGACACATAAGCAAAATCAAACAATATGATTGGCTAATAAAAAGTCAAAATTAAATTGATTTTGGTCAAACTTTAATAAATTTGGTGGAGAATTTGATTGATAAAAAAAACACATAAAAATATAGGTGTCAAATTTATAAAAATAAAAACTTAAGAAAAGAGGAGGTAATTAATAAAACCTTAGTGGTTAAGTGTAAAATTATAAGTCTCCATGTTTTTTAATAACTTTAGATAATAAACAAATAACCCCTTACACTTCATACCCCCTATACTTTATAATGTTAACTTTGTTTAAAATTACATGAGTAATAGTATTAGTTTTTTTGACTTCATCTATTAAAATAAATTTGGTAAATATGCGAATTAGTTTTATTATACGTTAATATTTTTAAACTAATGTTAGTTTTAAACTTTCATAGATTATAATATATATTTTTTTTAATAAGGACTCATGTTACTATTTAAAAGTTTAATTTATGCGTACACGGGTTTGAAATACGGCTAAATTATTAGTAACGGGAATATAAATATCAAATGGTAAGCATGAGTTACTGTGATATAAAATAAATATACGTGATTCTACTTATAGCAACGACTCATGAAATTGTTATTTAAAATTTAAATATGGATATCCATAAAAACATTTTAAAAACTTTACGGAACATATTTTAACTTTATCAACGCTCATTATGTGCCACTAAACTCGCACATTTTGTACAACATGATATAAATAGTTAAAGTTAAACAACA
This sequence comes from Artemisia argyi, assembly GCA_030686995.1. Taxonomy (NCBI): domain Eukaryota; kingdom Viridiplantae; phylum Streptophyta; class Magnoliopsida; order Asterales; family Asteraceae; genus Artemisia; species Artemisia argyi. The sequence goes on from JARVZY010001305.1 coordinate 22,899, forward strand.
ACATTAACCTCAAACTCAACATCTCTGTCAGTTAAAAATGTTATACAAAGCTAATTATTAAAAAAACAAACAAAAACACATCGGTTAGATAGTCATTCTTAAATATAGAAGGTATTTTCCTTAAATTATAAAAAAAATACACGCATCACAATCCTTATTTGATAAGAATCACCTCCTAAATCAAAAAACGAAAAACTACGTAGATAATAACCTAACTTTATTCATTGACCTGATGTTTCAAAAAAATAATAATAAAAAATTAAAAAAATAATAATAGTTGGTCGTTGTAAAGGAATTAAAAGTATGTACATGAGAATTATTGAGCAAGAATATATAGTTTTTGTTGGTCCACGGAATTGAGCAAATCTTGATAAACATAAGTTAGAACTTCATTAATAATAATGAATAAAAGAGTTACAAGATTACTCAAACCAACTAGATTACATGATAACATCATCAGCTTCTCTATGGGGATAATTTCGGTATATTATCCCCATTTAGAATGACAATGTTCTCTCATTAATTAAATGAGAGGAGGAATCCTAACTAATACAAAGTATTACATTGTTGGACTCACTTACTATCTCTTTTACAACTAACATATATATAGGAAGTACAAGTATCACATGTGAGAGTGGTAGGTACACATGTGAAGGATGAGTTGTCATCCACTACTTGGAATATGCTTCAGAATATTCCTTTGCTTTTGTACTTTTGTCTTTCTTGTAGCTTGTATTCCCAAGAAAGTGCATACCTATATTTATTCCCTTTTTGTACTTGCTGTCATAATGCTTCAGGGAGCATGAGCCTTCTCAGGGAGCATGAAGCATTCTTCAGGGAGCATGTACATCTTCAGGGAGCACATGCATCCTCAGGGAGCATGTACATCCTCAGGGAGTATGTTTGTTGTAGAGATAGTTTCAGGGAGTTAGTGAGTTATTGTCATCACTCACTAAACTCCATCACCTTC
>JARVZY010001306.1:0-23871 GCA_030686995.1 Artemisia argyi
ATATAGCCACTGTATACATTTACTCTTTGCTTCTTACGACCTAATATGAACTTCCGAGTGGGAAGAATATAATGGTTGTTTCACTTGTGCAAATGAATACGAAACTAATGAATGATACTGTTTTGATATTTACCAATCAATTTTGTTTTTATTTGTGATCCAATTGATTTCATGTTGATTGTCCGCTCAAATTTCCTCGACTTTTATATAGTTTACATTTTAGCTAGTATACTTAGGTTAATGATTTAATTGACTGCATGAAAGGTGTCGGAACTTGGAAGAATGCCTAGTATAAAATTGCAACATATTAATAATCATCATATATATAAGGACTATACATTAGTATCAGTGAATATAAAACAATACGTTTATTAATAACGGGTTAAGATCGTTACACACTTAAACCTTTTGAAAAAGATAAACTTAATGAACACACAACGGGCACATAGCCGCTACATAGGTATTAAGGTATACCAGACTGGTTTTACACTGCTTATGATTTGTACAAAAAATAAGAATCCATTCAAATCCAGGGCCAAATATCTTCTTGGTAGAAATTTACTATATGCTTAGATATAGCGATTCCACGTGATTCCAAGGCATCTAAGACGTGTTTAAACGATTACTGTGGCCATCTGCCTTCGTTTTCTTCTTCCACTCCGACTAAGTTCATTCATTCAATTAATAGACGTACCACTCACGGTTCAGATATACTATTGTGGTGATCTTATAAATAAGCTTTATATTAGTCGTACTTTATGTGCACTGGAGAAATGCTTGGCAGCTGCAATCATACTTTCCTCGGGTCCACTAGGCGCTTTCGAGTCCTTGACACGTCTCTCCCCTTCTTTTGACGAAAATGAAAAGCACTCACTCACTGATCTGGATATCAGTGAGGACATGCTCGCGTTCTTCTTGTTGTCGTTGCTACCCATTTTTTATAATCTCTTTGAAAATTTAGTATTTCAGTATTTGTAATGAATGTTAATGATAAATTATAAAATATTTGATGCAAAACAAGGTTTATATACAAATTTTGTTTCTTGATCATCAAGGTTGATTAACCAAAGGAATCATCCAAGAAATACTAATTTGTGGAACATGTGTCTTTTCTTTCTTTCTGATACATCTATATTTTGACCGTTGAATTGTTACCTTTTCTTCTTTGCAAGAAAAAATCAGTGAGTGTGAATATTCTTCTCAATTATTGGGTTGGGCTTTTGGGCTGGACTCACACAAATTATATAGGCAGCAATGCAACTTTAAACAAGAACTATATTAGAAATAAGTTATTATTACTTACAAAAAATAACCTCACGTATAATTAAACTTTTAAGCAAAGTCATGCCCATGCCTTTACATTACATTTACACACAAATACAAACCAAATCAAAAGCATTTCTCTGTGGAATAAAATGTTAAACAAACAAATATATACCTATAAATACCCAATAAATACTTAAGTTAGACATGCCTCCATGGCCTTTCAGCAAGATTGACACATTCATTGAACCTAAAACAGTCAACAAGATGGTCAATGCTCATTCCAGAAGCTTGCATGAACGAATAAACAATCACAGGTCCTACTAATCGAAAACCATGTTTCAATAAATCTTTGCTAATGGTTTCCGCTTTTGGTGTTCTTAGAGGCACATTTCTTGAATGTTTGCATCTGTTAATGGTTGGTTTATAGTTTACTGATCCCCACATGTATCCACTAAATGATCCGTGTGCTTTAGCAATCTGCATTGATTATTACAACAAATTAGCCAAATGCACGCATTTTGTTGATATTTTACGGCACTAAGAACTAAATTGGTTACAAATTCATATCCTGATATTCGATATTGAAAAATTTTGTGTTTCTCCAAACTTCTAAGTGCAGACATTTTATTGTTGCATAATAAGCAAGAAAGTTCTTCTGGCTTTGTACATATTCAATTAAAGCACGCTGCACTGTGAAATTGTACATGTTTCAGGTATAACTTACAGAGTAGTTCTTTTAATGAGATTTAACATTTGAATTGTCTAGAGTCTTGGTGCCATTTGACTTTGGGAGTTGTGAACTTACTTTGAGGATGCATTTGGCGTTTTCGACTATGGATCTCACTCTACTTTCGGCTAACATGATCTCCTTGTTAGAGGCTATTTCCATGATTTCATTCTCTCCCATTTTAGCAACGATGTTTGGTTCAAATCCAGCGAAAGCTTCTCTACATTGATGAAAATTTCTTTTTATCAAGATCCTAATGGTCATATTGTTTTTTTTTTTTTTTTTTTTTTTTTTTTTTTTTTTTTTTTTTTTTTATCTTTACTAATTTAAGACAAACACATATTTTCGTTACCTGAATAGATTCTTCCTTTTCAAGATTTCTGTCCAATTGTAATCTATCAACATTCCACAGAGTGACAGCAGCTCGAACAATTGGCTGTTGGGAACGTTGAATGAGTACTTACATACTATTTGATTTTAATTTTGCTATTTACTAAAAAATTAAATTATATAAAAAACATATTACTTACTTGTCATCATACACTGGAACTCCCCAGCATTCGTCATGAAATTGTACATAAAGTTTATCTGAAGACAACAAAACAAAATAAACATCCTACATTGTTAGTTACGCAGAGTAGATTAACGAGTTAGCAGTTCGTTCATGGAACAATTGGAGCATGACAAGCGGGCAGTAAAGAAGCCAAACTTTTATACTATATGACAACTTACGAATGTTGGACGTGTGCAAAGATAATACCAAATCATGTTAGACGTGTACAATGATAACACCAAATCAATTAGTGTAATGTTTGTGATTAAGTGATATCTCCTAATTAAATGTAATTAGTATAGTCCTTTATTTATGGGATTTACCCATAATAGACTTGTAATCTCCCCTTTATATTGTACGCCTTTGTGGCATCTATGAATGAATACAGCAGTTGAATATCATCACATTACTCTATCTTACAACGAACTGTCTAAAGTAAATCACGTGTTAGCGGTTTTGATTTGAATATGTATATTCAATCGATTATTTACTATTGTTATGGCCGTTTTTCGTGATTTGTAATGTGTCCTACATGTACCATTCTAACATGTCACTTTGATTTGTATCTTTGATACATATAAGTAAATAAGAATAACTTTTTATTTCTTCATACCATGTGTTATGAAGAAAAAAATATCATTTGTCGTAAAAAAAAAAAAAAAAAAAAAAAAAAAGCATGTGTTATACAGCTGAACGCGTTGTGCATCCGGTTGCCAAGTATAATGCTACTTGTACTTGTTTACAATTTCGTTAGTACGTAGATGATATAAACTAGGTATCTTTTACATATATACGAGTAGTTTTTCTTCAGGTGCATCAAATTGGGCCAAGGTCGTCTTCTTTTTTAATTATCTAATGAATGCTTTGAGTACCAAGAAAACACGTACATGAGTGGTTGTAGAGACAACATATTCTATTGGTGGCCATGATTAATCAAAAGTCATGACAAGAGAATAGAAATTTGGTATATTAGGTTTTATGTTTCTGTCATACCAGACACCAAACTATTATAAAATCCACTGTTATTAAAGTAAACTATAACGAAGTTTATGACTCATACTTGATTACTGTATTCGTTTTGGATTACTCTAATGAATTCGAATAAAATACCTAACTTGATCAACATTTTGTTGGTATCAAGGAATAGATTCCACATCTGAGTTGTTGCTATAATTAGGAAGTAGATGCCCTTATAAAGATTAAATATGTTGTATCATTTCCAATATTAGATTCATGGACATTGAACCAGGTTTGTCCCAATGATTCGTATAAGTGTTCAACACTAAATGGTAAGAGAAAAAATTTAGGTCACAAATTAATGAGTAAGAAACAATAATGTAGAGAGCACAACTAATTTACTATTGCTAGCACAACTAATATACTATTACTACAACAGTACAACTAATTATGTAATTATCTGTCCTTTCTTATTGGCCCATGCAAAAGGTGCACCCTTTAAGGTTGTGAAAATAAAAAGCTTCATATTCATAAGTATGTTTTAAGACAATTAATTAGAAGGTTAAAACTTACAAGGATACACATGATAATTAAATCAAAGGATATCGAACAAAACTTCACATATAGAATCATATTGATTATCAACTATAAAATCTTGTCATGTGTAGACATTAGATAAAGTTTTTACAAAATTTGAGCTGAATGAGATTCAACCAACTTTTGAATGTAGTGGAATGTTATAGGCGTTTTATCAGAAGATATTATTTCATGTTCGTTTCATAGATTTCTAGTCTTAAGTGTATGAATATGCCTAACTAAGAAGTATGTAAAGTTAAATTTATTTGTTGTAATGTGTGATCATATGAACACATTGGTGTGTTATCGTAGTCGATTGATGATGCAAACAAGCAAGTTAAATATATACAAACTACATATATATACTTACCGCTGCTTTTAGTAATCCAGTTGCATCTTCTCAACCCATCTTCACAGTTGATAGGATCTAAACTCGGTTGTAGAACTGGACCTTGAACACTAGTTTTAGCAAGTGGCACCTCCCTTCTAGTAGGTGTTGGTGATGGTGATGGTGTTGGTGTTGGAGCAATCAGTTGCAGCGCAGAGGAGATGGTCTGCTCTAGCGTCGAAGAAGAATCAGTGAAGGACCCACTTGATGAGTTATTCGATAGAGTTAACGAAAGAGAAGAAATCGAGAGTAGTGAGCTTGTTTTGTGAATCCCAACAGGATAAACTTTCTTCAAGTGTTTAGATAATAAACTTTGAGTTGATGAATGCCTCTCTTTATTTCTCATTGAATTTGGACTACCATTGTTCTTTTTCTCCACAATATTAAGTCTTCTCATGTTTTCTTTAGACATAACTATAAGTATAAATATGAAATGAAAATAATTTAAATGTTAGAGAACTATTGATGATTTAGTTATACTGGCTTGGACAGTTTGAATATTTATAAAGGGGGGCAGGGTGGGTTGGTGAAATGCGGTGGTTTGTTAATTATGTACCACTAGCACCTTACTTTCCTCTAGAAATTAAACAAATACAATCAACTTCATTAGAAAATGACAGTTAATAAGATATTTGCTGCAAGAATATAGCCAATATTTCTTAAGAAGCAATAGCGTATTGATATGAAAATGCATGAAATCATTGTCTCTTTGACATTATGTTACAAAATTTGAGATTAATTTAATTTGAAGGAATCTATATCCACTTTATTGAGCATCTAACATGCTAAAAACCGGCATTTTTGATAATATAGTTAGGCTAGCTCCTTCATTTTAAAGATAATATAGTTTGGAGTTAATTACATAAATCGTCCTTGTGGTTTACCTATATTTGCACGTTTCATCTTTAACTTTCAAAAATTAGATCAATCATCCTTTTGGTTGTCCATTTTGAGTTGACCAGTCATTTGACAAAACGAGAGTTACTTTTTTCATTAAATTCAGGCATGTGAGGGGCAAAATAGTGACCATATTAGTGACCGAAAACATTTAGTTGTGTATATATCTAAAACATTAATCCTCATTAAAACCAGTAAATGTTTATTGTGTTTTAGATGGTGATGGTGGGATTGACTTGGTGGCGATCGGGGTGAAAAATAAGCAAAAATAAGGACACAAATATTTCAGGTCTGCACTGTTTGTCCAGTGATGGCGATTAGCATGTGCAAGTGGTGCAACTGTACAGGGCCCCTCATTGTAAGGTGCCTCCAATTTAGTATACATCCATTAATATTTATATTTTTATACATATCTAAGTATACAATTTTTTGAATTTTTAGTGTTTTTTTGTTAAATATTATCAAAATTGAATTTTTAGTGTTTTTGCGTAATATTAAAGAACTTTTTATTTTCAAAAATAGTTAAATTTTTAATGATTTATGAAGGCTTCATTTTTGATTTCGCACCGGGCCACTCAAATCAATGGGCGGCCCTGCCTTTGTCCATCTTACAGTCAACAACTTTAACCACATCATAGTTCAAAACCGAACTAAAGAATCTGCTCCAAAGGATTTCGTGAGCTTATTTTTCTGCTAGAAAAGGAAAACGAAATCATTGAAGAAGTCTATTGCTCGGTTTTGGTTGAAAGAAATCAAGAAAGTTAAAAGTGGCTGTATTTGTAAGTGTGAAATAAAAGTAGTGTAAGCTTAGGATTTTGTTTGTTTATACATACTAGCTAGTAAAAGAGATACAATTTTTATTTTGTTTGTTTATGACCTTGTTTAACATGGTTGAAATTAGAGGTGGCAATTTGTGCCCAAAATCAAAAAAATTGGCTAAATGGTCAAACTTTTAAAAGATTTGGGTACATTTGGGCCCCCTCTTTTTTTTGAAATGAGCATATATTACCCATTTAGAAGTTAAATGGGCAGAATGGGCGCACATGTTTTTCTCTCAATTGGAAAACATTAAATAATGAAAAACTTATGGATATAGTATATTTAGTTACTTAAATATAAATGAGGTGTACGTTTGAGGAATTTTTTTGTTGTTTTAAGTCTTTTCGAAAGTGATTCGTATAACATGCGCCCGTTTGGCCCGTGCCCGTTTAGCCCATAGCCCATTTAGCCCATAGCCCGTTTAGCCCGTAGCCCGTGTCCGCCCGGCCCGCCCATTTTGCCACCTCTAGTTGAAACACATTAAATATATGAAATTTTTGTTCGGTTTCAAGTTTTTGAATCAATGATATTGATGTTCGTCAATTTTGAAGAAGCCTATTTGATTCTTGTTGGCTTGTTGACTTTTGGTCAATGATGTTTGGTACATGAAAGATGATGGCCGGAATTTTATGGTGTGGTTGGAGTTTTATGGGTGTAGTTGAAAATAATGCTGGTGGATGTGGTATATGGTTGAAGATGATGGTTATAAGAACAAAAAATAATAATTAAAAAAAAAAAGTAGTTTTAGTTATAAAAAAATCGTCCTTGTGATTTCATATGGTTAAAAGGACTATTTTGCCCCTTACGTGCCACTCACATGCCTGGACTTAACGACCAAAACCAACCCCTGTTTGGTCAAAGGACCGGCCAACTCAAAACGGACAGCCATAGGGACGACTGGTGTACTTTTTAAGAGTTAAGGACTAAACGTGCAACTTTGGGTAAACCATAAGGACGATCTTTGTAATTAACTTTATAGTTTGAATAGCAGCCTTTCTAACTCTGTAACCACTAATATTGGTCACTAAATCTCCCGGCTCAATCATATTAATCTTTGCCATTTAGTGACCAAAATGATTTTGAACTTTGGGTATCAATTCATTTTCCTAGGTCCAAGGTGGCATGATTTTGTCGATGTTATCATTTGAAGAACAAACTCACAGGCCCATTCTGTACATGTTTTGAACCCACAACATTTTTGTTGATGCGGCTCATTTGATATAACTTGTATACCTGGCCAAAGACTTGGTTTGATTTTGTCCTACCATCTTGACTAATCAATGGCCACAAGTACTAAAGTGAGGAATTTGCAAAAATCACTGACGATTTTCGTCATTGGAAGTGATATATGATAATTTGTACTCTATCAAAATTAATTCTATTGTTAATCTTTTATGATACAAAGAAAATTTCAAATACTTTATAAATTCTCTATCTTCTTCATGAAATTACTATTTTTGGGAGTGACAACAAAGCACAGTATGCATTTTATATTTCTAGTAATCAGATTAGTTGGAATGTTTGTCTCAGAGAGGTAAAAACTTAAGTCCCACTCCAGTTGTATATAGCTTGTAGGGCTTGAGGCATACCCATTGCCCAAATAGACAAAGATATCCCATCTGTTGTTCTTCCTGGTCTTTTACTACATTCCCACTGTCTAATGAGTATCATGAGGCCATTGTCACATTAATTTTCGACATGGTTTTTTGTAATACAAGGTAACAAAAATATGAGTGAGGGACCGATGGATGCCTCTGTGACACCTAAAAGCCACCAATTAGTGATGTAAAATCCATCTTTTAGTTGCAAATGTTCATTTTTAAGAATCCAAAAGTGTTCACCTTTTATATATATATATATATATATATATATATATATATATATATATATATATATATATATATATATATATATATATATATATATATATATATATATATAGTAAGGATCAAATAAGAAATAAAAGTAAGATGAGAAAGATGAGAAATAATCACAGCTGCACATTTCAGATGCATCTGCAAAAAGAGATGCATCTCCCATGAAATTCTCCTTTTTTAATTTGAAATGTGTGGTTCAAAACATTTCTCATTCTTCTTATTTTTATTTTTCTTCTTAGTGGATCCATTCCATATATATATATATATATATATATATATATATATATATATATATATATATATATGATCTTAATTTGGAGTTCTGTTACAAGATAGATGTGAGTTCTAGTGTTCACGACGACGTTGATTCTTTGATGTTTTTCTGGGATAAATCTCAACGCATTGTGGCTAGCTTTTGGACGCTAAACGGCTATATATACATATTTGTTGACAAGTGGGCTATTAGCGCAACATATAGAAAACTAGAACGGTAACCGCGCAATGCGGTGGCGGGTACCGTGTGATTGTATTTTGCGTTATTTGATTACACGTTTAGTTGTCTTCATGCTTTATAAGTAGTGATATATATTAGAGATGGTTGAGCCAAATAATTTTAATTTGAACAACCAACCGCCCCTAACAAACTTCCTAACCAACTTGCTTTTTAACAAATTAATTTTGAAATCTTTTCATAATAAGCAAGAAAAAAGTCTAAATTTTAAGTCTTTCTTATTATAGAATAGTCTCAAATGCATTAAGATATAAAACACTTAAAACATAACATTTAAGGCATGTTCATTTTTCACTTCCTTTGCATAATAACTAGAACGGTACTCGCGCAATGCGGCGACGGGTACCTGTGACTATATTTTGCGTTATTCGGTTACACATTTAATTGTCTTTATGCTTTATAAGTAGAGATGGTAGAGATAGGTAAGCCAAAATAATTTTGGTTTGAACAACAAACCTGCTTCCTAACCAATTAATTTTGAAATCCTTTTATAATAAGAAAGTAAAAGTCTGAATTTTAAGCCTTATTATAGAATAGTCCCATATATATATTATATAGTAGTATAGATAACTCCATGATAGTATGGTGCCTTTTGAGATTGATTAGAGCTGTGTCATTTGTGCCTGCCAACCCTTCTTGTCAATTTATCAACTCTCAACAAACTCCATCTCCTTAACTTCATTTGAAACCACAAGTGTTTATAATCAAACAATATTTGCAAACATAGATCGCCAAACCAACACAACCTAATCCACCTTTGATGATCCTATAAACCAATTAAACCCAAATGCTCTCAATCAAATAACGCAAATAAAGATTGCCACAATGGTACTTCACAGCCATTTGCCTAGCCAGTTGTATGTTAGTATTAGTCGATACATTATTATGGTCCACTAGTGTTATTGTTTTGTATTTGTAGGCCTAGCCCACTTACATTAGTCTAGAATTATCTATTGTAAAGTATTACTCTCTCTTTCTCAAAATTATTGTCATGAAAGAGAAATTACATAATTTAATAAAAATAGGGCTAATATATATATATATATATATATATATATATATATATATATATATATATATATATATATATATATATATATATATATATGGAAAGGACTAATAAGAAGAATAATTAAAATAAGAATGGTAAAAATTAATTCTAGCCACACATTTTAATGTGGGAGGGAAAATTTGAATGAAGATGCATCCATCTTTTTAGGTGTATCTAAAATGTGTGGTTGTGGTTACTTCCTATCCTTCATATTTTTATTATTCTTCTTATTTGATCCTTAATATATATATATATATATATATATATATATATATATATATATATATATATATATATATATATATATATATATATATATATATATATATATATATATACTCCCTCCATCCCAAAATAATTGTCCAGTTTGAATTTTCAAAGTCAAATCGGTTCAACTTTGACCATATATATATATATTTTTTTTAATAGAATACTTGATGAAAAATTATACCATTAAAAAGTACACTTAAAACTCAATCCGTTTTTATATTTTACATCAAATATTATATAACACCCACAAAAATATTTAAGGTCAAAGTTGAAGAAGAAAGAATAAAAAAGTCAATAGTAGACAATAAATTTGAGACGGATGGAGTATATATATAATCCGGATCGATTGAGAAGAGTTTTATATTGAGAAGAATGAGAAGTAATCCTAACCATTTATCTCATAAAACTAATTAAGGGTAGGATGGGAAATTACAAGTTTCATTAATTATATTGTTTTTTTTTTGTAAAAAGGTCAACGACCCGGTAAATATATTACTCCAAAAAGCATTTAAGTACAATGGATATGGGTGAATCACATATCTCAGCCCGTTACATAGGCGAAAAGCTTACATAACAAGATACTTCCTATTTTCTAAACAAGAAAACAAACCACTAACCACATGATAACAAAAGACTTTGACAAAAATATAGACTACTTCCTATGACCTTGGAGATTAAAGCCATAAATGGCATTAAGAGCATCCAAATTCACTGGAAGATTATAAATTTGCTTCGAATAATCATCATAGTCGTCAAACTCATCTTCACGCTCATGACCACCACCAAAAAGATTTGTTGATTCATCGAACGTATTAAGAACCTCATCATCATCACTATCAGAAATCACAACCTCACCCACCTTTGAAAATGGGTTAGCCCTCTTAGTGGAAGAGGTAGACGTAATAGGATGGCCATCATCATCCACAAGCATAGCTTTCCCATCAATAAGTAGCTTTTCAAGCTTCCCAATTTTCTCAACTATAAGAGTAGAACCAACTTACATTGTTCCCATTGAATCACTCACAAGCTGTTCTTGTGATGCATTACCGTTTAACGACTCATCCTTATTAACTTCCATTGTACGACCAGAATCCACATCCTTGTTGGTGTTAATAGTAGGAATACCAAAACCATCCGTATCATTTATATTAAGAGCATCAAATTGGTTAGATATAGAAATCTTCGTTCCACTAGAACTAGCCACATCAGAATTCTTCTTCTTAGTGACATCCACTTTCTTAGGTTCAGGAGGAGTCTTTTTGGGTTGATACTGAAACTGCTTACCCACAACAGGTTTAGTAAACCCTCCTTGACCCGAAATTGTAGAACCAGCTTGCTTTACTTTCTTCTTGTTATTGACAGTCTTGAAACCATCATTAACAGGCTTAGTAGGCTGAATAGGAGGTATAACAACTTTAGGACAGTCAGTCAGAGTATGACCAAATATCTTACACTTATCACAACGAGGTGGTTTCCACTCATATTCAACCCGTATCTTCTCAATAGTCACACCCGACCCAACAAGTAAAGGTATCTCAACAGTGAGGCTATCCCTAAGCACCTCATCCGACTTCACTTCAATCATGCATCTAGCAAAACTACTACGGCCCCATGATTCCTTGCACATTTGGCTGGTATAAGCATCTAACCGTTTGGGTGTACCAATCAATGTGGCAAGAAGACTAAGACCATCATCAGAAAACATAGCAAGAGGAACATCATGGAATTTAACCCACACCGGAATGCTTGTCAAATCCTCTTTAAGTAAATTGGTGTTCAATGTCCATGGTTTAAGAATAATAGGTACATTTCGAATTAACCAAGGACCGTTTTCAAGAACATCATCAACACCTTTCTTAGAATTGAACTTAAAGAAAAAGAAACCCTTTGCATTCATCATTACCTTTTGGATACCATACTTAGCCCACGCATTACGTACAAAATAATCAACAACAGGAAAAGCAAGGCGTTGACCAAGGAAATACCCATACAAGGTATTCTCAAACCTAGTGTTCACCTCTTCAACCACTTTCATCGGGACAGAAAGATCCACGCCATTAGCTTTCTTGCTACACTTCAACCTATGAAAGTTTGACATGTGTTTCTTAGGTTCATCAGAAGTAACTATAACACCCACAAAAGAAACCATCTTCCCATTGGTAGTACTCGTAATAGTAGGCTGTGTTAGAGTACTTGGAGTGTTTCTTAAAGCAGCACCGTGAGATAACGAAGTTTGAGCCTTAGCATGGTTTTCCTTAGCATCAAGAAAATCTTGGAAAGATTGATATTGTGCAGGCTTTATTCCACCCTCGTTCAGAGATACACCCTTAGAGGCATCCATGGTAACATTCAATACGTTACCAGATTGAAGACCTGGTTCAAGCACGTTCACATCAGTAGCAGGTGAGGCACATGAAACCGGCTCCACATGCCCACCAGTTTCATTCAATACGTTTCCACCAGCAGAAACATTGTTATCATTGATTACATTAGTCGTACCATGAGCAACAGTTCCATTCTCCTCTTGGCTTGAAGCACCATGTGGAGTTAAAGACTCGCTAACAGCTACATTAATGGTTTCCAACCTCGAGTTACCAGTCTCGACATCCCCAGCATTCGAACGAGAAACACTTGCGACATCACCTTTTTTCTTTTTCTTCTTTTCACCTCCTCCGCCCGAATCTAAAAACCCAGACTTCATCATCAAAAAACGCAAGAACAAATCAAACTAGAAGTACTATTAGCGTCTAACTTCAGTTAACGCATGAAAACCCTAAAGACTTAGGGTTTAGTAACGATCAGACCTGGACGTCACATATTGGAACCCAAATAAAAAAACCAAAAGCAGCGACAAGAAACACCCTAGAAACGATTTAAAGAATTGATGCAAAGGATCAATAGTTTAATCGTTATACAGATTTAAAAAAGATTATAGGTTAGAAGTCGATTACGGTAGTTTAGGTTTCGGTGATCGCCAAATCGCCAGAGAGGAGTTAACTCATTAATTATATTGTTTGAATCTATTTAATGTCAAAAACAAACTTAGAACCCCATGTGATATGCGTTTTCCATTTTAACATTCGTGAATTATTTTCACATATTTTATGGATCTATTGAGTCACTCAACTCTGTGACACAACTTTATGTGATTCATAAATAAATTACAACGATTCAAAAATAAAATGATTCAATAAGCGAGACAATGATTCAACAAACAACACATTTATTAAGATGTTATGGATTTTTGTAACGACAATTTCATTAGTTTGTTGAATGATTCATAAGTTCAAACCTACTCTTTATAAAAATAACGACAACGTTCAATTACGATAAACAAACAAATTGTTTTTAGTGAATCAAATAGAAACACTAAACCTTGATCCTCACAAAAACCCATGATTCATATATATTTATATGATTCAAATAACTAAAATATGATTCATAAATTATACAGAGTAATATGAAACAAGAAACTAAAAGACGAATCATAACGACCAGTAATATGATTCACAAAACTGCACAACGTTGACAATATTGAATCATAGTATAACTTATTAAAAATATGAAAAGGTAGAATTGTTAGAAATGTAAATCTTCAGAATATAAGTTTGATTCACAAATAAAAAAAGTTGACGTGTTTGAAATTAAAAATGAATGAGGGAAAAGAGAACCTACGATCCAATCAGATTGTGTTCTAATTCGAAATGTTGTAACGCATAACTGTAGGTGTATTTCTTTAAATGAATTTTGCATGATTCAAATTACATTAATATCCTTATCAACTTATTAATGATTTTACAAAATGAATCAAAATTAAAAGATTTGTATGGCTAAGATTGTTTCTCATCTTTCTCAATCTAAAATCCTTCTCAATGGAATCAAAGCATATATATATATATATATATATATATATATATATATATATATATATATATATATATATATATATATATATATATATATATATATATATATATATATCCGGATCGATTGAGAAAGTTTTTAGATTAAGAAGAATGAGAAGTAATCTTGGCCATTAATCTCATTAAACTAACTTAAGGGTATGATAGGTATTAACAAGATATATTCTCTTTCATATTAAACTACATTAAAAATATACATCAATTCTCCTCCTTCAAAATTCAATATCAAAAACTTCATATTCGGATGTGAAAATTTCAAACCAAATTTACTTTTGATTACTTTTCTTTCTCTGATCAACCATTAAAATAGAATGTTCCTTTAATATATTCTCTAGTTTTTACTTAAAAAAAAAATGAACAATTATTTTGAAGCATCTCAAAAAGTAAATGTTGAGTATAATTTTGAGACGGAGGGTATTTGATTGTGTGAATTAATAAGAATCAAGGGCATTATTAACCTTCTAATATGGTATCAAGCCGGTAAAAAATTCCTCCTAACTTTTCTCAAAAAATCTGGCTCTCCCTCCCCTTCCTCCAAAACAGCCGCTTCTAAAAAAACCTTACCACCAAAATCGGCAACAATGGCCCGCGATGACAACCCTCTACCACCTACTTCCGCTGATAAACTTATCCCCTTCAGTATCACTAACAAGGTCCCCGTCAAATTAAACCTTGAAAAACACAACTACAATTTTTAGAGTTCCTTCTTTAAAATTCACATTGGAAATCTTGGTCTCAAACCCCACATAGAAGAAAAGGCCTCTTCTAGTAATCCCGATCCGGAATGGTGCAAACTTGATGATCTCATCAAGATGTGGATCATCGGATCCTTATGTGACTCATTACAAGAACAAGTCGTCTCTACACCGCATAACGCAAAGGTCCTGTGGGACCATCTTGAAGGTTATTTCACGATAATAAGAGTGCTAGGGCTATTAGTCTTGATAACGAATTCCATTCTATCAAGATAGGGACAATGATTTTTGCACCAAAATCAAGTCTATAGCGGATAGAATTAAAAATCTTGGCTCTTCGATAAGGGAAACAAACTTGGTTATGTATACGATTAATGCACTTGACTCACGGTTTGCCACTATTGTTAAAATCATTCGCCATTGTGAACCTCTCCCGACGTTTTAGACTACATGGAACATGCTATTACTTGAAGAATCTTCATTAAATGAAGCAAATGCAACTCTTACACATGTTGACAGTAGCTCCTCCTCTCCAAATGTCCTCATCGCCAATCACACTTCGCATAGAAAAGGTACTCCAAATGCTCTTGTTAATAAATCTCAAGGCTTACCACAACCATGAAATCACTTTGATTAGGGCACATGCAAATCTGGTGATCGATGCAAGTTCATACATGGCCACTGTAACCGATCGGGGTTGGCTTCTAATAAGAATATGGGTACTAATGTGATTAGTCGTTTGATCAGTGATACCAATTCCATGCAACCAAAAAATACCACGCACCAACCAATTACCACCAGGCCCATATACCATTCCCAAATGACCAGCCCATGCTTTCTAATCTACTGGGCCAACCCAACACCCAACCGGACCAAACACCATATGTTGTGCAAACAGCCTACATCCTTCTTTATATGTACCAGGCCCAATATTCGGTTCAGGCCCAACAGGTTGCAAATGATTTTCCACAGATACATAATTCGAGTAGTATTCTTGGACCCGCTCATGCACTTTACCCATCACAAGCTACATCACTTCCTAGTGCTTTTAGCACTATAACATTGCAACATAAACATAAGTGCCTCTTCTCATTTAAATTCCAAAGCAAGTAATTTAAGTACTATTTTTAATAAACACTTATTCCCATCTGTACACGTTAGTGACGGTAATTCTATTCCCGTTACCAATACTGGACTTAGCATTATTCCATCTCCTCATCGACCTTTCCACCTTCATAACGTACTTATCACCACTAACATAATTAAAAATCTCATTTCTCTTCATTAGTTTAATAGGGATAATAACCGCACTAATGAATTTGACGCTTTTGGTTTTTCTGTGAAGGATTTCTTGACTCGTCATATCTTTATTCGATGTGACAGCTCGGGTGATCTATATCCAGTTACCAATCTGTCAACTATCCCTAATACTTTACTCTCCACAAGTTACTCTACGTGGCATCAACGTCTCGGTCATCCCGCTGACGAAGTGCTACGATCTCTTGTTTCACGTCATTTTATTTCATGTAATAAAGAAAGGTCAAAACATATTTGTCATGCTTCCAACTTGGCAAACATGTGAAGCTTCCTTTCCACAGTTCGGTTTCTATAATTGAACATTGTTTTGATATTCTTGATTTTGATTTATGGACTTCTCCTATTGTTAGTTCTAGTGGTTTTAAATATTATGTTCTATTTCTGGATCATTTCTCTCACTACTTGTGGATTTATCCTCTTCGTTCTAAAGTTGCTCTCTAATCTTTTGCGTTTTTGAAATCAATTTAAATGTGAAATTAAAAGTTTCCAATGTGATCATGGTGGTAAGTTAGATATTAATCGCCTACACACACGTTTTGCCAATCACGAAATTCAACTTAGATTTTCTTGCAAAAAAAAAACCTCTCAACAAAATGTCTAGGCGGAATGAATGATAAGAAACAATAAATAATGTCATTCGTACGTTCTTGTTTCAAACACACCTACTCCCTCCTTTTTGGGTTGAGGCCTTCCATATGCCTACTTACCTCCTTAACCTTTTACGTTCAACTGCCTATTAATAATGAAATCCCTTTCACAAGACTTTTCAATAAACAACTTGACTACTCTCGTTTATGCATATTTCAGTGCTTATGTTACCCTCATCTTTACTCACCCCACAAACTTGCGCCACGCGCCACCCCATTGCCTAAACCTTGAAACAAACAAAGTTATTCTCTCCTGCCACATCACTTTCGATGAAATACAATTCCCTTATAGATCCATGACGCATATGTCCCCGTTATCTTACACATTCTTAGACCTCGCACCTTCCCCCCTCCTCACCTATATCTTACCTGACACCGCATCTAATACCATACCTTTAGACAACCAATCTCATCACCCTACCGATACATACCTACACCAACCCAATCCCTCTAATCGCACAGGCCACGACCACATCAACCCAATACCAACGATGCCCAAAACCACAACCCACTCTACTCACCAACCCACGCTACCACCCCACACCCCTCGGCTACACCCCTTATATCTCCCAGCCCATTAACGCATACCTAAAAACAATATATCCACTCTCCTCACAACATTCCAACAATGCACCCACTTACAACAACCTAACAACGCCACAACTACTTCCACATCCTCGGCCCATTCACAACCCAATAACGATCCCCCTCATACTCACTCCATAGTCACTAGATCACAATACGGTATTGTCAAACCCATTGATCATCCCAACAATGCACCCCCGTACAACAGCCCAACAACGCCACAACTACTTCCACAGCCTCGGCCCATTCACAACCCAATAACGAACCCCCTCATACTCACTCCATAGTCACTAGGTCATAATACGGTATTGTCAAACCCATTGATCGTTTTTCCTTACATATTCTTCCCTTTCCCTATACCTAAATCTCCATCTCTCGCTCCAAAAGATCCTCAATGGTGCATAATGCTATGTACGATGAGTATAATATGTTGGTTAAAAATGGTAGTGGGTTCTTGTACCAAGGCCCTCTGGTGTTAATATGGTTCATTCGATGTGGTTATTTAAGCATATATTTCATGCTGACGGGACTTTAAGCCGCAAAAAGGCTCGTCTGGGTTCTAATAGAAGCAGCCAGCAACTTGGTATTGATTGTGTTGAGACTTTTAGTCTGGTTGTCAAACTGGCTACCATCCGCGTTGTTCTTAGTCTTGCAGTGCATCGCAGATGGCCTATTCACCAACTAGACATTAAGAAAGCATTTCTTCATGATGATTTATCATACACGGTCTACATGTACCAGCCTCCTAGATTTGTTGATTCACAATACCCTAACCATGCTTGTATTTTATAGCGATCTCTATATGGGCTGAAGCAGGCATCTCGTGCCTGGTTTCAACTGTTTGCAGTTTATGCCACACGGGTTGGATTTTATCACAGTTGCTTTGATTATTCATTGTTTATTTACAGACAGGATTCTTGGGTTGCTTATTTACTTATAATGTGGATGACATTATTCTTACAGCTTCTTCCACTAGTTTACTTCAGCGGATTATTACTTCATTACATAGCGAGTTTGACATGACTAATCTCGGGGCCCTTAATTGTTTTCTTGGTATCTTTGATGTTCGTCATTCTACAGAATTGTTTTTTTCTCAACAGAAGTATGGTCTCCTGCTACTAGAGCGTACTCATATGCTCAACTGTAACACTTCTAGGACGCCAGTAGATACGGAGTCTAAACTGGGTCTCAAAGGTTTTCCTATTTAGGATCCTACTTTGTATCGTAGTGTTGCAGGTGGGCATCAGTACCTCACATTTATACGCCCGGATTTGTCCTATGCAGTACAATAGATTTGCCTTTATATGCACGATATGCGGGAGCCACATTTTGCAGCTCTCATCTTGCGATACATTCAGGGCACTTTGGATTTTTTTTCCTACCTCTATATTCATCATCCACTACTTCTCTTGTTGGTTATCTTGATGCTGATTGGGTTGGTTGCCCCTCTACTAGATGATCTACTTATGGTTATTATGTTTTTCTGGGTGATAATTTATTATCTTGGTCTTCCAAAGGTTAGCATACCCTCTCCCGTTCTAGTGCTGAAGCTAAATACCGGGGTGTTGCTAACATTGTGGCTGAGACTGCATGGCTTGGTAATCTACTCCGTGAATTAAATTCTCCTTTATCGACTGCTACCCTTGTCTACTATGATAACGCCAGTGCCATCTAAATGTGTATAAACCCTGTGCAACATCAGCGGATGAAACATATTAAGATCAACATACATTTCATCCGTAACATGGTTACAGTCGGTCAGGTGCGCATTCTATATGTACCTTCGCGTTTTTAGTATGCCGATATTTTCACCAAGGGATTGCCATCCGCTTTGTTTGAGAAGTTTAGGTCTAGTTTGAGCATCCGCCCTCCTCCCGCTCCAACTGCGGGGAAGTATTAGTCGATACATTATTATGGCCCACTAGTGTTATTGTTTTGTATTTGTAAGCCTAGCCCACCTACATTAGTGTAGAATTATCTATTATAAAGTATTTATTGATTGTGTGAATTAATAATGTTGATATAAATAATGCGTATGAACGTTATTAATATTTTTCGATATCCCTATGTTTTGACGATCACAAAATGTTAAATCATTAAACGTAAAATCATTACGTAAACAAGTATTTAGTGACAAAATATCATTACATCCAACTAAATCACTTAAGGTATGAATAAATAATTGCCTAATACATTTTAGAGTAAACTGCAAAAATCGTCCCTGTGGTTTTCTCAGATTGCAAAAAACGTCCCTGTGGTTGGCTAATTGTAGGTGGCCTCCTAGTGGGGGGAAACTTTTCATCATTTTGGTCCCTGGCTTTAACTGGCGTTAAATGAAGTCCGTTAGTAGTTACAAGTTTAGTCCTTGTGGCCCATGACCATTGCAGTGTCCATCCTTTTTTCGTCCGTTTTAATGTTTTCATCCGTTTTTACGTGTTTTCGTCAGCTTTCGCGTGTTTTCGTCCATTTTTTTTACGTTTTACTTCGTTTTTTACGTTTTCGTCTACTTTTTGACGTTTTCGTCCGTTTCTTTACATTTTAATTTGTTATTTTTACGTTTTCGTCGGTTTTTTAACACTTTCATATGCTTTTTTACGTTTTCATCTGTTTTTTTACGTTTTCATCTGTTTTTTTACGTTTTCGTCTATTTTTTACGTTTTCATCTATTTTTTTACGTTTCCGTCCATTTTTTTTACGATTTCATTTGTTTTGCTTTCTTACATTATCGTCTGTTTACTTACTTTTTTTTTGTTTTTTCGTTTTTGCCTGTTTTTTTACGTTTTCATATGCCTTTTTACGTTTTTTTTACGTTTGAGTGTGCTTTCTTACGTTTTCGTTCATTTTTTACGCTTTACTCCATTTTTTTAACGTTTTCTTCAAAAATTAAGAAAGCGAACGAAAAAATGAAAAAACAAAAAAATAGACGAAAACATAAAACCGGATGAAAATGTAAGAGGCTGGACTAAAACATAAAAAACAAAAAACATAAAATAATTTGATGAAATTGACGAAAACATAAAAAAGCGAACGAAAACGTAAGAATAGACGAAAACAAAAAAAAAGCGTAAGAAAATAGACAAAAACATAAGAAAGCCAACGAAACGTAAAAAAAATTGATGAAATTATAAAAAAATGGACGAAAACGTAAGAGACCGGACTAAAATGTAAAATAATAGAGGAAACGTAAAAAAACAGATGAAAGTGTTAAAAAACCGACGAAAATGTAAAAATAACAAATTAAAACGTAAAGAAACGGACGAAAACGTCAAAAAATAGACTGAAACGTAAAAAACGAAGTAAAACGTAAATAAATGGACGAAAACACGTGAAAGCTGACGAAAACACGTAAAAACGGATACTTATTAGTTCTTGTTTCAAGTGATCCAATCCCTCAAATCATCTTCCTAAAACCTTTGATCATATACTTATTAGTTCTTGTTTCAAGTGATCCAATCCCTCATCGTTCAAAGTGTAAGAGAAGAATACTTCTTTAACATCTAGTTAAGAAGTATTGTAGATGTGTGAATATTGTTAGTAGTTTTGTATATTATTTGTAAAGGTGTAGAAGTTTTGTAATTGGTAGATCTAGGCTTGTTAGTGGTGTAGAGAAGTAGTGAAGTAGAAGTTGTGTTGTGAAGTAGAAGAAGTCGTATTGTGAGGAAGAAGGTGTGGTGTGAAGAAGTTGTGATATAGGTCTGTAGTGACTAGTGGTGTGAGATTGGTTTTAGCTACAATTAGAACTCGACATTTAGCTTAGTGTCGTTAATTGGTGTAAGCAAAAGTCGTGTAAGGTTTCTCCGCCAAAAGGGAGTTCGTTGTGTTAAGTGAAGAAAACTCTCGAGTAGGTGACTCGAGGAGTGGAGTAGGACAAGAAAGGTGTCCTTGTAGCCGAACCACTATAAATCCTTTGTGTCTCGGTTTGATCCTTCCATCTCTCACTTATTTGTTTATCTACATCATTTTTATTTACGTAGACATAGACATTTACATATTGTTGCATCTTATCACATTGTGCTAATATTGATTTCATGTAAAGATCAAATTAAAAGTTCATTCACAAAAATAAAGCTTTTACAAACAACCTAAAAGGATATAATACATATATACACACATACATGTTCAATTAATTATTTTGATCAACTATAATTTTCTAAGCAACACTTTAATTGAAAGTTATCTTTTGACAACCATTTTATAAATACAAATTAACGTAAAACTATTCAACCCCCCCTTCTAGTTTTTCACAATTGGCATCAGAGCTACGTTAAACAAGATTTTTAAAATATATTGTATTTTAAAACTTGTAATCGATCTATGGAATCGGAAAAATATTTAGAAGGGAATATGACATTTAAACCACCATATTTAGAAAATGACAATTTTTGTGAATGGGAAAATAAATTTGAAATTTATGTGAAATCAATAGATCAAGATCTTTGGCACATCATTTCAATTGGTAATATTCAAACAAGAACGGATTTTGAAAATCAATACAAATACCCTCAAACAATGATTGATAAAAATATTAAAGCCAAACTAATGATTTATAAAACTCTACCAAGAGTTGAATATGAAAGAGTATTATTTTGTAAAATGGCAAATGATATTTGGAAATGTCTTTTAAACTCTCACCAATGGAATGTCGAGCCAAAGATGATAAACTTGATATTGCACAAGAATTAATTGTTCTAGATAATTTAATAGACAAACATTTAGTTGAAGCAAATACAAGTGCTACTAGTTCAAATGTGGTCATTGAAGGTATCAATGATGAAGAATACATGAGCCAAATCCGAAGAAAGATCATGAATGAAACATGGAGCTAGCGACATGGACGGTGAAGAGGATCATTATATAGCATATGAAGATTGTAAAGACACAAATGAGGTACAATCCGAAACCAAACATTTTTGCTATGATCAATTCATCTTAGAATTTTCAAAATTAGAAAACAACTTTAAAAGTTTTTGCAACATAGACTCAAAAATCAAATTTAAAAATGAATCTTCAACATCTACTGAAGAAAATTTTGAAAAAGAAATAACTTTAGAAGATAAAATGTCTAAACTTGAATGTAATATTGAAATTAATTTTGAATGTAAAAAATGTCAAGACTTCAAATTTGAAATTAGAAAGGAAGATGAAAAAGGAAAAATACTAGCTAAATTTGAAAATAGTTCCAAATCTCTACTATACTTACTTAATATTCAAAAGGCTTTTGATGACAAAACCGGCTTAGGATTTAATGCTAATGATACTTCGACAAATAAATCAAAGCAAATAAATTTTGTAAAACCTAGTGGAGAAATTTAGAAAGTTACTCTAGTTATAATTGCTGTTTGTTTTTTGTGACAAGCAAGTCATTATCATTGTGTGAAAACATATTGATAAGTAATTCTTTCACTTGTCATCAACATCTATACCACATGCATTTTTAATGCAACGGATGTTGTAACTAACCATCCAGGACCCATGAGATTTTGGGTACCAAGTTGTTTTACATGTTAGGTGTCTAAATCACAAGGTTGGCACACTTGTTTATACGTGAAGTTTGACGAACCCTTTAGTCATGCATTTAAGCCTTCACGTAACTTTACTTCAAGTACTTGCTTGCGATTCTATGGTGTTGTCATGTTATGCGTTCTCCATTGCCTTGCTTTCTCTCTACGGTCTTCTTGGGAATTAGTTGCTTCCTCTTCTCTCTTACCCGTAAGTCTCATTGAGTCAAATCAATTAAAGACGCAAGGTACGCTTTTCTATTGTATATTATAACTCTAACTTCCATGATTGTTAATTGTATGCTTTTGTGATGATTTTGTTTATCGTATAACTAACATTGTGGATATAGTCACTAAACCCCTTATGCACGAACCTTTTAACCACTTGCGTTTAGGATTAAGATTGATGGAGCAAACTGACAAAATTTTATTGCGTTTTCATAAATTACTTAGTGCATAAAATTGCTTTCTTTTCTTTTCTTCAACCTTGAGTCTAGAAATCTCCTTCACACAAACATTGAAGTGTGGGAATTCTACATTGCATAAACATTTTTATAAAATCCAATTCATCCAAACAATTCTCACTTTTAAAAAAATATTGTAAGTCTTTCGTTACACGTCTCTTCAAACTTCATCAAATTCTGATCATAATCACTATTAGGCATTTTACTTATATTTCTTCAACCTTATTTTTGCACTTTCAATCGTGTTAGGTCACCATTTATGTAAACACAAGTATGATATTGAAAGAAATAAGATGAGAAGGAGAGATGGTTGATTATGAGACTTTATAAAGAGTGAAAGAACAAGAGTTTCATTAAGGTAATCAAATAACCAACAAATAAAAGAGTTACATAAGCTTAGTATTTATAGGAGGAGGAGTAGGGCAACACTCCCTTCCTCCCTCCTTTCTTTGGACGTGGGCTTTCAAGCCCATGGGCTTACTAACTTAAGCCTTGTAGCTTAAAACATAGTGAATAAAATAACTAAGCAACCTATTACAAAAGGTAATGACCGAGACTTGACTAAAATACAAAAGTATGATCCTAACAATCTCCCCCTAAGGGTCGGTCATCACGGTTGCTTGACGTCTTCATCTTTGTCGTTGACTTGTGACATGTAAAACTCTAGACGTCTTCAAAATGGTTGAATGATAATGAATATACTTTGCTCTGTGTCTTTGTTCTTTGGTGATGGTGTAGTGATTGTGTCATGAAGTAGTCTGCCATTCGTCACTCCTGCGTCTGTGGTGGTTGTCCGCCATTCCAACATACTCATACATCTTTGGACTTAGACTTTCACGTACAAGAAGTT
>JARVZY010001308.1:0-23909 GCA_030686995.1 Artemisia argyi
GATAATGTTATTGACTTGGTAATCACGGATGTGAGATACAACCATTATTCTATACTTATGATTTATGTGTAAACCCCTTTTTGCTTCTGAATAGAATCTGAAAGAGACCTCAACAGCACTTTGGCTTATGCCTTATCTAGCTGATAGTTTTTAGTAAAATTTTTTATGGTTTAACTTTTTTGTTATACACACCAGCTTTTAGTAACTTTTTTTTTTATGTTTTATTGAAAATTTCTACACTTAATATTTATGTTTTTACTATAAACACAATAAGCTATGATAGAATTAGTTGGGAGTTCAGAGGTTTTTTACTAAGCTTCTCAACAAAGCTTATAGCTTTATCATAAACTTATTGTGTTATGGTAATTGAATAAGCCAATAAGCACCTTTAATAAGCATAACCAAACACATCTTTAGTTCTAATATGAAGTTTTCTGATTTGATGTTATGACTAACTTTGTTGTTATCCTCACTATAATGCAACATGTTAGTGGTTTTTGCAGTTTTATGATCTTATCGCACACACTAAAGTGTAATGCAATTTGTTGTGTGCGCTTTTTAGAGGAGGATTAAGTATCAACACATGATTGTTATGGAAGGTTAATGTACCAAATATGTGTTTTAGTCGGAGTGTAATTTGTCTTTGAATGAATTAATAAAACTTAGCAGGTGTTCATCGTCATTGATAACACTATGGGTGTCAACCAACGGTCTAAAATATGGGTGTGTTTTACCTTGATGATTTAGGCCAATTTTGAAGAAAGTTGCATTAAAATGAAAGGTCGGTAAGGATTTAAACAATCCTAAAAGACTTACGGATGTACTCTGTCATTTTTTATGCATTTATAATTTACTTATACAAGTAATAAAATTTCTTTATATAGTTCGGGTTTAGAGAAAAATTATTCTTATACATTATAAATAATCGTAAGATTAAATTTGAGTTCTACCAATTACATTTTTTTTGTTTCTCTTTATGTAATAAAGAAACTATAGTGTAAGCATCTATGTTAATTTGGTAATTTTATGATCAAACATGAGAAGTAAATAGCACAAATTTATGAAAATACAAATTTTCAAACAAAAAAGTACATTAGTAAACATGGTATGATAATTATTCATAACCAATGAAATGAATCAATCTTCAAAGCTATCTAAATATGCTACATATATTAACGAAAATATAAGTAAAAGAAATACCACAATTACAAAACACATCGTAAATTGATAGCACAGGTTTGCAAAACTAAAAGCATATATCACTAACATCTCATGCAAGTCAAGTATCATCATGTGATTTTGCTTGAATAATAAAATATAATTTTTAATCCAAAACCATTCTCTTAAAATAATAGGTAGATTATAACATATATACATATGATTTTTTTTTTTATTTTTAGTCCACTAAGTAAAACTATTTGAAACATGTTAAGTGGTTCATTTCTTAATCGATAATAATACATAATCAAAACGAAAATTTAAAAACCCTGTGCGTGCACAGGTATTATAACTAGTATTTAAAATAAATGAATGAGTGAATCAAATATAATGCTCTAAGAATTGATAACTCATATTTCACGTCCGTAGGCGGACCAAGAAGGGTTCTTGGGTGTATATGAACCACATGGATTTTTGCTTCGCAGCGTAAAATGTTGCCAACAAGCCTGATTTTTCAGCAATGAATCATGATCGAAATATTTGTGTTATAAATTTTCACTAGTTTTATCGAAATGAACCAGATAACTTTTAGTCTCGTCCGCCACACTTCCTATTATTGAACTTCTAACGACAATGTATGAAGATCAGAAGCTACAACTCGTCCCAAATAGATGTATTATTACAAGTTTGAGCTCCGATCCTCATATGTCCTTAGGTGTGGCTACTAAAACTTCTTATATTGAAACTTTAAAGATATTAATTAGCGCAACGCTTTTGGATTTATGGGCAATGACCTCTCGACTTGCAATAAAACACGGTCATCAGCCATTAACTATTATTATTGAGGTCATTATAGTTTTTCAAAATAAAATAAAATTGGGTATCTAATGAAAAATCTGAATCTCTTAACCGGTAGGCTATATCTCTATGATTCGAACGTACTAAAGAATGGTAACAAGGCAAGTACCAGATGAATCGTGCTTAAGAATGGCAACAAGAAAGGTCAAAAATTAACCAAACTTCATCCCAAACCCGCTCCTATCCCCACTAAAGATGTCATTTACAATTCTTTCTTAATGAAGATAGTATAACACAAACATACTCTGAACACCCTTAGTTCATACATCTCAACTTTACATAAGGTGTGTTTTGACAAAATCAGATGTTTGATTGTAGCAGGTGTTGAATGTTAGTAAACGAGTTTAGTAACCCGCGCGTTGCGGCGGGTTTTTTAAATAGTAGTTTGGTGTTATGCGTTGGTTGTAAAAAAAAAAGAGAAATAGTTTATATATTTTTTTAAGTAGTTATTGGGTGTCGGTTAAGTTTTGTTTGTGGTTGCAAATATTTAACGGCTTTGGGTTATGGTAATTGCGTTAAAAACATTTTTTGAAAAAATGTTAAAGATAACAGTCATTAGTTAACAGCCGTTAAATAACTAACGACCGTTAAAAAAAAAAAAAAAAAAAAAAATGTTACTGTAGCAAGAACAGTGCTTGCTACAGTAACCTCTTGGGGTTTAGTATATATATAATTAGGTTAGGGTGATGATAATCTTGGATATCTTCACGAATCGTGTAAGTTCGTTTTCTGTATAAAGTATCCTGGGTATCACGAAATCCTTATCGGGATAATTCGAGAAGAACATTTTGTTTCTAGGCACAAGAGAACAAAGCAAGACAGAGAGAATTGTGTGAATTCGTATGTTTTTAAGAGACCAATGTTATCTGTTAAACTAACAGAAAACTTGAAAGTTACAAGCGGTTAAAAGTAGTTAAATTCGGTTAAATCCGAACACTCACAACTTTTCACCAACATCCATGTTGGTTGGGTTTTTGGCGGGAAAATATAGTAAATCTTATAATACCAATTCATGAAGGGGTACTATAATACCGATTCATGAAGGGGCTCTGCCCCTTGACCTCGCAAGAAGCGCTGCCCCTTGACCCCCACATCTTTTGTCTAGGCAAAAACATATTAGCTCATGAAGGGTCTCTGCCCCTTGACCCCGCAACAATATGATTGGCCAATAAAAAGTCAAAATTGAATTGATAAAATAAAAATGATAAATATTTAAAGAATAAAAACATTATATAAAGAGTATAAGTGTTTATTATTCAAAAGCTACTTCAAAAAGCTTTTATAATGCGAGCTTGTGAATTCAAAAGCTCATATGTTTCTCGTTCACAAACAAAGCTTTAGTTATATTTCAATTTATCTTAAAAGCTTAAGCACCCAAAATTTCTCCTTCAAGCACGCTCTTTAAAAATCCGAAAAAAATAAAGATATCTTTGTAACCTTTTCCAAATTTTAGCCTAAACGCAAACATCACTTTTTACGACAATATATACATCACGATTGCTACATTACTACACAAAATGTGGCCCATTAATTAGGGTCTTAAAAAAAAGGCCCTTCGATTTTGACCTTTCAACACTTAAACATAATAGCATGATGTACGTGTTTGGCAAAAATTTCATCTATCCTCTGTCAAAGTTTAAAGTTGCAGGACAATCCCTATCTTTTCAAAGAATAACACTCGTGGTCCTTTTCTTAACTAGTGTTAAGTAGATTCTATTATAATTTACACGTTATCTCTTTTAGCTAACGACCATATACATCGTATCTCCTTTATAATAACGGCAGTTTATAATTTAAAGTTTTTCATATGTTTAATACGTTTTCGTCTGTTTTACATGTTTTTGCTTGTTTTAAATGTTTTCGCGTGTTTTCTTACGTTTTTTATCTTATTTTATAGGTTTAATCCGTTTTTTCGTCTTTTGTTATACGTTTTCGTCCGTTTTTATATGTCTTCGTCCATTTTATATGTTTTCGCCCGTTTTTATACATTTTCTTACATCTTCATACGTTTTTGTCCGTTTTTATATATTTTTCTTACGTTTTTATACGTCTTCGTATGTTTTTTATACGTTTTCGTCTATTTTTAGACGTTTTCGTCTGCTTTTATACATTTTCTTACGCTTTCATACGTTTTTATACGTTTTCGTCCGTTTTCTTACATTTTTATACATTTTCATACGTTTTCGTTCATTTTTTTATGTTTTCGTCCTTTTTTACACGTCTTCAGTTAAACATGTCTTCAGTTAAACATGTCTTCAGTTTCTCGATACACTTTGTGAAAAAGTTCATATTGAGCTCATCAAACTTGGCACGAGTCAGATTCATAGAAAAATCAATACCCTCATGTAACACATCAAGCTCGATCGTAGCTTGGGCAGCATAAGAAACACTTCTTTTCGCGCTCTCACATGCGACTTTTAACCTTCCCATCGCTCTTTCATTCCCAGTGATATCCTTGTTCCATTTCTTCTTAAAATTCTCAACACAATAACTCACCAAACGGTTATCAAAATCCTGACCTCCTAGATGAGTATCACCGGCAACTGCCTTAACCTCAAAAGTACCCCCTTCATCGATGGTGAGAAGAGATACATCAAAAGTGCCACCACCAAGATCAAATACAAGCACAGTCTTCTTTCTAGTAAGACCAGACCAATTATCAACACCATAAGCAATTGCAGCTGCTGTGGGCTCATTGATCATGCGAACAACGTTTAGGCCAGCAATGACGGCCGCATCCTTAGTTGCTTGCCGTTGATAATCATTGAAATATGCTGGGACTGTGATGACAGCATTTTTTATAGTTTCACCAATAAATGTTTCCGCAACTTCTTTCATTTTTGTAAGAACCATTGATGAGATTTCTTCAGCGGAAAACTGTTTCTCCTGACCCTTGTAGGTAACTACAATTCTTGGGGCCTCTTTAGGTCCTTCCACGACTTTAAAAGGCCATAACTTCATGTCACGAAGTACTTTGTCATCGCTAAATCTCCTGCCTATCATCCTCTTTGCATCTGAAATTCCAATACAAAAGCAACCATGTTACAAATTTTGTAATAAGACCGTTAGAGATAAACTAGCAAACAAAGTTATAAACTGACCGTATACAGTATTAGAAGGGTTCCTTGAGATTTGATTCTTGGCACCATCACCAATTAGACGTTCCGTATGAGTGAAAGCAACACAAGATGGCGTTGTTCGGTTGCCTTGCTCATTGGCTATGATCTCTATACGATCATGCTTCCATACTGCAACACAAGAGTATGTGGTTCCCAAGTCAATGCCGATTGCTGGTGCTCCACGACTACTGCCCGCCATTACTTCCAAGTTTAAGAAAAAAGGATGCAACAACACTATGAGTTTATGATGAACTCTCGCACTTTTCTGATCTTATAGCTTCCAATTAACTAGTCGCTAGGAATATGTAGCATTTGTCAAAGTTGCTATGAAATTAATATATTAATATCTTGGATGCAAGTTTCAAAAAAATAAGCCTTATGAATAAGTTAGTGGTGCCGCATTTTGTATATCCAATTAACCAAGAGGTAATGTCTCTCAGGTTTCCAACTAGGCAACGAACTATGAATTCAAATCTGTTGATCTTGAAAAATACCTAGTTGCAATTACTTTATGTATTTATACATATTTAAATAACAAGTTTAATTTCTAGTATATATAAAATAAATAAATCAGTGAATCGAATAAAAAGCTCTCCAAATAACTAATATTCCAGCTCCTCATGGGCGGGCCAAGGGGGTTCCAAGTTCCAACTTCGTGCTGTAAAATGTTGCCAAACTCCTGATTTTTCAGCAATGAACCATGTTTGAAATATTTGTGTTATAAATCTTCATTACTTTTATCGAAATGAACCTGATAACTTTTAATTGTTGGCCATTAATGTTATAGAAGCAAACTCTAGGATAGTTAGTGTATATTATGTATTATGTTTTATGTATAAGCCTGTAAACCGACATTGGATATGGGTTGGGTCGTTTAGGTTGTTAGGGTTATAACGGTTATTATATGGTCGTGTCTTTTTATTGTTATTGAATCGTTGTGCCTCTTCTGTATGAAAAGTTGTGTTGGTTCCATGGCACCGATTCAATCACTATATAAGGAACACTTGTAATCACTTTCAATATCAATTCAATAAAGATTCGATTAATAAATATACGTTTCTGTGTTATAAATCAAGAAAGTATTTCTGTTTTTTTATCTTTTTTTATCGCATAACTTCTGATCCAAACCGAAGTTGAAGGTATCTTACAACAGTGGCATCAGAGCCCAAGGTTCAATTCCTGAGAAAAAAATCAATCAAGAAGCTAGCAGTTACAAAGAGAACAACGAGTGCAACCGAATATAGAAGAATCAAAACAGATACATTCCTTTTCTCTTTAATCTGCACTTTTTCTTTTTTACAGTTTGAGTATATTTTGGAAACCTTAATTCGTTTGTGGAAGACATAGTCTAGGAACCCAAGCCGATTAAGATTTAAATTTGCCTGGGAATTAGGAAAAACCAAAGAACTGCTGAGACAGTTGGTTTAATTCGCCCCGCAAATAGGAAGAAAAAAATTATTTAGATTTGCCCGGAAATTAGAAAACCAAAGGACTGCTGAGACAGTTGGTTAATTTGCCCCGCAAACAAGAAAGAAAGAATTTTCCGCTCTAAGAAGAAGATTTTTTAGGAAGCCGAAAAAATTGGTAGGAAGAAAAAGTTTAAAGAAAGGATGGTTGCTGAAACATCAAAGAAAGATGAAGGAGGGCTGTCAATGACATTCCAATGCCCAATTTTGGATTCTACAAATTATACTATTTGGGCTGTAAAATTTAAAGCATTATTTAATGTTTATGGAATATGGGGAGCACTCGAACCAGAAGGAGATGTGGATACAAAGAAAAACACAATGGCTATTGCTTATCTATTTCAAGCCTTGCCCGAATAACTCACATTACAAGTTTCCCATCATACGAAGGCTGCTGATATGTGGGAGGATTTAAAGGCTCGATTCGTGGGTATAGACAAAGTCAAGGAGGCTAGACTACAAACAGATTTTGAAAACTTGAAAATGAAAGACTCTGAATCACTTGATGAATTCACCGGAAAGATTAGTCAACTCGTGTCACAAGCAAGCAATCTTGGTTCCACAATTGAAAACAAAAGATTGGTTCGAAAACTTCTAGGATCTGTCCCAACAAAATTTATCCAGATTGTTGCTGCAATTGAACAATTTGCTGATCTTAATACCATGTCATTTCAAGAAGCTACTGGAAGATTAAAAGCCTATGAGGAACGCATTAAGAGACCAAGCAAAGAAGAACATGTACATGACAGACTTCTATACACCAAAACAGACGAAAAGGAACAAGAAAAACAATATAGTTGTGAACGTTGTGGTTATAGGAAGTCGAATCAGGATAACAAAGGAAGAAGCCGCGAAAGAAATAAAGATGGTAATCAACTACAAAAGGATAAGAGTCACATAAAATGCTTCAAGTGCAACAAGTTTGGACATTATAAACATGAATGCACAAGGAAGGAGGAAGAAGTTAACTTTGCACAATACGAAGATGATGAACCAGTAGTTGCTGCACCATTGCTGTAAAAGAACTTAGAAGACTATGAAGTCGCTTGCCGTCTATAACATTAGGGGGGTGAATGTTGGCCATTAATATTATAGAAGCAAACTCTAGGATAGTTAGTGTATATTATGTATTATGTTTTATGTATAAGCCTGTAAACCGACATTGGATATGGGTTGGGTCGTTTAGGTTGTTAGGGTTATAACGGTTATTATATGGTCGTTTCTTTTTATTGTTATTGAATCGTTGTGCCTCTTCTTTTGGTTAACCCCGATTGGTGGTAACCAATTATTGCACAGGTTGTGTGGATTTTCCAGGATCGAATGATCATAACAACATTCATGTATAATAATGCAAAACAAACAGAATCGATAATGAGAACAAAGAAGATGGGTTGAACCCTTTATATTGATATTGAGTAATCGAATTGGGTTAATGATTTACAAGAATTCCTAATCTATTTATAAGGTATGAAACGTTGCTTCATGTAAAGTCACAACGATTCATCAAAGTGTTGCAACCCTAAATAAAACGTTACATTCCTAAATAGTCTCTAAATAACCGTTTATCCTAATGGGTTCCTGTAGGCCCAAGTCAGAAATCATACGGGCTTTTGTTCTTTGGCCATATGAGACATTAAATCGTCCAACATTAATCTAGTCCGCACTGCACTTCCTATTAGTAAACTTCTAACGACAATTTGCGAAGATCAGAAGCTACAACTCGTCCCAAATAAATGTATTGTTACAAGTTTGAACTCTTCATATGTCCTTAATTGTGGCTACTAATACTTTTCACATTAAAACTAAAATGATATTGGATTAGTCTAACTGTTGTAGGTATATCATAAATGTACCAGGGCAATAACCTCTCGATTTGCAATGAAAACACGTCATCAGCTAGGAATCATTAGCATCGAGGTCAGTATGGTTGTACTTCTAAGTTATAAGGGGGGTGACTGTCGACTCGGTATGGCCTTCGGTATGAAGCATGCCGAGCGGCATGCCCATTGCCACTACCTCGGCATGAAAAAAACGGCAAGGCCTTCGGTGTTCGATACCGACGAGGCATGGGTTGGAGCTTCAAAAAACTAGCCATTATTCCATTTAATGTAGTGACCGTTTGGCATTTAAAAAAAATCCTTTAAATATATAATTTCAAATCATAATTTCACACAAACAATTCACACAATATTTATCATCAAATCACACAAACATTTCACATTTTATTAACCATGTCTCCATCCTCCTCTTCTTCATCCGGGGACGAGTTAATTATTCCCTCCGACTCTTCCGAACTATGATTATCCGGTAGTACCTTCAAAACCATTTTAGCCGCGTGCGATGCCATTGAAGACACGGCAAGCTCTACCGAAATCCGGGGGTATGTCACCCGTTTTCGTGAAACAGCTTTACAAACTCTAATGAATGACTATTTCGTCGAGCAACCAAAGATTAACGAACATGTTTTTCGTGAACGTTTTCGTATGAGTAAAACCTTGTTTTTAAAAATTGTTGGTGATATTGAAGCGCAATTCGAATGGTTTCAAGCAGGTCAAGACGCGAGGGGAAAGAAAAGTTTCACGGCGTTACAAAAATGCACATCGGCCATTCGGCAACTCGCAACGGGTGAACCTCCTAATAGATTTGATGACTATTTAAACATGGCACGAAGAACGTCAGGTTATTATTATTTTTTATAAATTTTTTCTTATTAATTTTTTTTAAATAGTTTTCGTTATTATTTTTTTTTAAGTTTTCGTTATTTATTTTTCTATTAAAAGTTGTCGTATTTTTTTTATTTACTATTTAATATTTTGTAGGTGAATGCCTTGATAAATTTTTCGATGGATTATAATGTTATATGGTCGAGAGTTCTTACGTAAGCCGACAACCAATGACGTTGCACGCTTATTCGAGGCACATGAAGAAAAACATCACATTCCTGGAATGCTTGGTAGTATTGATTGTACACATTTCGTTTGGCGAAATTGTCCTAGACATTTGAGATGCCAATATAAGAGAGGTGATCAGCAATACCCGACTATTATGCTTGAAGCGACGGCTTCAAATGATTTGTAGATTTGGCATTCGTTTTTTGGTCCTCCCGGTTCAAACAACGATATCAATGTTTTGAATCAGTCTCCATTGTATGTTGCAGAGCGAAATGGAACGGCGCCAAACAGTTCATTTTTTTTAGGTGGATGACTTTACAAACATGGATATTATCTTATCGATGGAATTCTATCCTAAGTATTTAACGTTTGTTAAAGCATATGTGTATCCCACTGACCCGAAGGAAAAGAAATTCAAGAAGCTACAAGAGTCTTTAGCTTTTGGTCATCTAAAGGGAAAATGGTTTATTATCAGTCGTCCTCTTCGGGTTATGTCCATCGAAAAGATTTGAAACCTCGTTTATACGTGTATTATATTGAACAATATGATTTTAAAAGACGATGAGATGGCAATATCACCGGTTCATATAATAGATCTGCCGGTCGCGCCAATTTATGACCCGAATGTACTACCGGAGTTACTCGACGAAGATATCCATACCCGTCTCCGATATGATCTTACGGAGCACGTAGCGGCCCAAGACTTAGCATACCTCAATAACTAGTGATTTCCTATTTTGTTTTTTTTCTAAGTATTATGTAATTTTCTTTAAATTATTAATGAAATATAATGTTTTTATTAAATTATTTAATATAATTATGAATATAAAAATTTAAAAATAAAATTAGTTTTTATTTGAATCATAGTTGCCACTAAAAAAGTATGGTGAGGTATGGTTGAATCATGGAATGTGTTATCTTGATTTGATTGGTTAATGCCGAATCATAAGGAAGGCATCGAATCATGACTGCCACCCCTAAGCTAACTTATTTTAAAAGTTTAAGTTCTCAAAAGCTCTCCTCTAACCACACTCATAAACTAAATTAAATTAAAAAAAAAAAATGCACAAGTCAGTTGTAAATTCGACCGAGTTCTGTTGTGTGTACGTTTGTGTGAGTATGGGGTTTTATTAAATCACATTTGTGGGGCATTTTTTGGTGGTGTCATCGGTTTCCTTGTTACACCAAATTAATCATGAAATTTTTTAAAAGAGCGAAAGCTGATATGATAATGAGAATGTTTGTCTCTTAGTTGTCACCATTACACCCGGTCTATCTCATAATCTAAGCACGAACACCCCTAGTTCATGCATCTCAACTTTCTACGAAAATATATATATACATCACGATTGCTACATTACTACACAAAATATGGCCCATTAGAAAAGAAATAATAATAATAATAATAATAATAATAATAATAATAATAATAATAAATTGGCCCTTTCAACACAAACGTGATAGCATGATATACCGTATACGTGTTAGGCCAAACACCAGAAAAGGAAAAAATATATATATACATATATATCAACGGTCGGCCCATTTCAAGAAAAGCCCATGAACATACCAAGATTAGATACAAAGTACAATTGGACATTATCATAACGAGGGTGGCTGCGGCCGCCGCGTTGCGGCGGGGCAGCAATCGCTCATTTGCATATGTATGTGATATGCCGAATGATAGAGGTGCTATATACTTGTGGCGTTTATTTCTTATAAGTAACCGGTTTGCCTAACAACATATTGTTTTCATAGAAAACTGACTGGATCACAGCAAGTGGAAATGAAATGTTCGTTGTGACCGGATGTCAGCCCCAAAACAAACCCATTTCAGCTCATGTTTCAGCACTCAAACGGACACATGCTGGCCACTACTTCAGGGGCAAGTGTCAACCATTTTTGCCCCCAAAATTACCCATTCCAGCAGGGCACATTATGAGACCGCATCCCTTCCACATGAAAGACACCACGGTCCAACCTGTTAAAACACAATTTTAAGATTTAGTCACATTATCAAGTTCGTTATTTATAACCGAGTTCAATATTATTATCATGTGCAGTTATATGGTTCCTCTGATTTATGCATTACACTGCAATACCAATATAACTTCTTTCTATTTCCATTTTTACCAAGATATTGTTGAAATCTATATATGATATTTTTATGTGTGCGTGTAAAAGATAATAGTTTCGGTAAATGTTACCTGAAAGAGAATTCTCAATAGGCAAAACTCGCGTGTTTGCAATCCATTTTGGAACCTCCTGTAATCCAGTTTTAAACGGTGGCTCATACGCGGCCTGCATATCCTACTCGGTTACCTGAATATATACAAACTCATAAACGTCAACAACCTTCCTAAACTTTTCTTTAAATCAAAGAACAGCTATTGCAATATACTCGTAACCACCTGCGTAGTGGGTCAGCCCAAAAAACTGTCACTTTCGAGGTTGACAAAGAACTAAAACCCAACATATTATCCCAAATGATAAAACTAAAAAACATATACATGATCCATGGTAACAACAAAACACTAACCTGTTTTTTATCTAATAAGAAGTGTAAGAGTCAAGAAGAGAAGGTTCGAGCAACACTGAAGATTTTTTGGGGTATGAACAAACTGGTAGAAGATCCGTATAGCTAACAGTTTCTATAAAAAAAACTAAAAGATCCTTTTCTTTTTTTTCTTTTCTTTTTTTTTTTTTTTTTTTTTTTTGTAATAAAGTTGAATACCAGCTTGTTTTTTTTTTTTTTTGTTTTTGTTTTTTTTTTTTTTTGATAATGACCTAAAAAAACTAAAAGAAGGAATATTTTTTTTGCTATTGAACCTCTTTCTTGTTGCCGGTTTACCTGGTGTATAATTAAAAAATTTCATTATGAAAAAGACTCGTACCATTGTCGCATCAGTAACTCTTCCTTTACTGGTGGGTTGATAAGTATTCCAGAGGTTCCTTCCATAGTCAACGAAAGACCTGTACAAAGGTACCAAAAGTAGTAAAGACGTAATGTTGATACTATATGGGTTATCAACCACAAACAGAAACAATAAAATGTGACTGAATAATGTTGGTATTTGTAATTGTCAATTCTAAAGAATATAGCACTCGATCGTAAAGATACTAATCATGTACCTTATAAGTATATGACACCTGTTCCAGGTCTCGTCGGCTGAAACCCACCCATTTCAGGTCGCAAACGCACTCGTCGCAGCCCCTATTTCGGCGCCCAATTCCACACCCATTTCAGTTCCACGATTGCAGACAGTAAAGATTGGGACAAAAGATCGATTCTGATTACCTTTAACGATACAACATAAAAACCCCCTGTAAATGACTGTTAACGTTAGTCAATCATCCAAAAGAAGTCCTGTCATGCTCGTACTACATTTCTAATTCTAAAATTCCAACGAACGCAATCCCAAACACCCCCTATATCTGGTATACTTTGGAATTGCAGCCCATGTTGCAGTTGTTGGTAAGTTTATATACTTGTTTACATGTCATTTTAGAATATTTATACCGAAAGACATCCGTAAATTCCAAATTAAATACTCAAATAGACAAAATACCTCCTTTACCTTCATCGCACATATACATGATGCAGCAAGTAAAAGATAAACATAACATAGATGATTTCGTCATATAGTCAGTTACTGACATTCCAGAAGGTCTCAACATTAGGGAACAACCGACCAACTACATACCAAAAAACTAACCTAAGCTAATTTCTCGCATCATTCATGCAAAACAATTTTACAGCATTCCTTAAACACTAAACACACAAAAACTAATACTCCGTACACATTGTTCAAAGTTAAAAGATAGTAACTTACGGTTCATCAAAAACTTAATATGCAATTTCATGACATAAAAATTTACAAGTCAATTTGAATATTTTAGAGGGGCGGTGGAAGTGTACCTAGTAAGGTCGTTTGCACACATGTGAAATACAATTGGAATCTTTTGTATTTTTGACATTCTGCTTCTGTCCAATAATAGCAGAATTAAACCTTGCCCTTTTGGCAACCAACCCATCAAGTCCAATCAGTTTTCACATCTTGAAGTTGCACAACTTCTTGAAGCCAACCAAGTATAGTTGTAGTCGTATACCTTCATCAAAAGGCCATAAAGTAACGGTCTTTAACATAAAATAAAACATACCCGCTAACCCAAAACTAATAAGGAGCTAAATTTAACCATAAAAAATGTAAAAGTCGTAAATTTCTTTTACCTTTGTAAGATGACTGATATGTCTTCTTTAGTAATTGTCTATGGGCAGTAATGTGATAGCTTTATCTGGCTCATAAGGATTGGTTGGCTTCAGTTCTTTGTAATGTACCTGTCATAGAACCCGCGAAACTCGTTCGTTAAAAACTTTATAACTCAATTTGCAGTTGTACCTACCTTCAAGATAAGAAATCCTGAGGTTACCTTGGTTAGTAGGATCACCAAGTTCAGTAGCGCATTCATACATCTTTATACCTTCATCCTTCTCCCCAATATCCCGATTGAGCAACCGTGCATCTACATTCATACACAGGCTAAAATTAATCTAGTATCAATTCACAAACAAAAAATACCATGAACCGAGCCAGTCTCCAACTTAAAAATAGAACAGCCCGAACCCCTCAATTGGCTGCAAATATATGATAAATTATGAACAAAAAAACTTTCAAAGTTACTAAACCCATATGAATATCTAAACCCTATATTCATAATCAAGATAGAAGTTACATCAAACATACCAGTCACAGTTTCTCCAATAGTCCTAATCAGAGCAACCCCCTCATAATTATCCTGAAAGCCTCATCCAAATTCCTACAGCCACAAACAAAAGGAAACCATCCCCAATAACTTCCAATATTTGAGGTTTAGCACAAAGACCAAATAATAAACAAATTAACTATAATAGACGGTAAAAATGAAACACTAACCTCGTTTACAACCGTTGCGCAAGTCGGATGTAAAATAAGATGAACAGTGGTGAAAGGCGGTTGGGAAAATTCTGGAAGAAGATGTGGTAATGTTTATGTCCGGAACGTGGGCAGCCCAAAAAAAATAAATTTTTAAGGCACAGTGCTCAACTCCGTGCCCTTTAATATATATATATATAGAGAATATCACACACATAGCATACATCTTTAACAGAAAGAACCTGTGATAGCAAAACATATACCTTAGTGTAAAAAAGTATAGAAGTACATATCCAATAGAGACCAAATCTTCATGTCCCGTTGACTCTGCAAAAGAGACCGTAAAAGTCTGGTGAGATCCCATATATCATGTAGCTAACTATTTACGGCAAGTTTAGCCTAAGCTAATCATACCAATTCTGAGATGAGTGGCAATAGCACGAATTCTTAATAGCAATATCCAAAGACGCAATAACATGATAAAGAATAATGAATAAAGTACATGTGTTTTCTTCCTTTGTTGTGAGAGTAAGGCATGGCAATCCGTTAACGCAGTAATTATGGAACATGCAATTCGTCGGCAACTGTCACACCAAATAAGTCATCAAATAACAAAATAAAGCATATTAGAGATCAAAGAGCTTAACAGCCGATTGGATTGGGAAAGACCATGGAGGTTGTCAACTAACCTTGAACTCGGGTGTATTTTTGTTAAACGAAACCCACATTTTCAATTTTTTTTTAAAGCTGAAACCTGTATTATATTACAATTGTGAAATTTATAAAAAGTAGAGGTAGTCGAGTCATATTACCCCTTCCAAGGCAATCTCCAGATTGTATCATCAAAATGTAAGTGTACAAACTTCATACTCAACACCCCATTCTTCTAAATGCATCTGAAACCGAAAAAAACTGCAAATCCGATGCAAATAATGTAACAATTGGCCGAATCCATCCGAATACGTAACAAAGACCTAAACGATCTTTTAACTGACTAAAGCTTAACACATAATTATCATCCATTTCACCTGGTAACAAATTTGAAACCAAAGCATGCTATTCCTTACCAAAAGCTAGCCCAACGCCCAAGCGAAACAAAAATTTAAGTCAGCAAACCAAACGTCGGCAACGCAACATCTTCTCATTTGATATGAACTGAATGAGAGCGTAACATTGCAAGCAGAAGCGTGTGCCGGCCGTATCCATGCAAAACAAAATAAAAATACCAGTTTGTTACGACACTTCTATTTATCAATAAACGCGAAGAAAGAATTGTACTATTCCTTGCCAAAGGCTTGGTCTGGCAGAACAAAATTGTACTATTCCTCACCAAAGGTCCATGGCGTTGATTCGATATCATCTATGCATAACTAAGAATTAACAATTAATTAATAAAGATTAGAAAAGAATGATTTCCAAGTAAAAGTCAATAAAAGTCAAAGTTACGAAATTACATACCTTTTGAATTTATCATCTTGTTCCTGCGTAACTCAAAATTTGCAGGAAAAAAAAATCTAACTGATGAATCACACAAATAAAATTAAATAACTTAAACCCCTAATTTTTCTTTAACCATTAAAGCACAAATTTTAATCAAAATTATTCTAACAAAAAAGCATACATACCTCCAAACCCACAACCTTTATATTAGATAAGTAAGCCGCGTCTATAACCTCAACATGTGCCCTGAAAATCTTTAAAAAAAATCACAAATCAGTTTGTATGCGTTTGCTTCCAAAAGAAGCAAAAAAACAATAACTGGTTTGCTTCATATGCAGTAACAACCGAATAATGAAACGAACGACAACCTACCACCACAAACAGAGAAAACCCACCGGCGGAGGAAACGGAGCTTCGAGATATGTGTAGAGAAGATGAATATGAAAAGAGTCAGGCGGTGGCATCCTTATCAAACATCGAAAAAAAATTAAAAAAAGAAAAAGAAAACACAGGTCAGATATTGGGCTTGACAACTGCATTTGGGCTGGCTGAAAAAGGAAAAGTCAACAACAACAACAACAACAAACCCAATCCCGCCGGGGGCGGGGTATGGGGGAGGTAAACTGTAGACAGATCCTACCTCTACCCCAGGGTAAACCTGGGAGTAGAGATACTGCTTCCAACAAGACCTCCGGCAAGTGCAGGTGTGCTGGTGAGGTGAACGAAAAAGCGAGCATAAAGAACAAAAGGCAATCACCAACAAGCAAGCAAAAAATAAATAAATAAATAGATAAATAAAAAGAACAAGCAAACAAACCAGGGGAACAACCAAGGCAACCGCATACACGCACAGGCAAGGGGGCACAAACAAAACACAAGCAAAAGAGTACAAAACAAAAACAAACAGACACAGCACCCGGAAAAAAAACAAACCTAAGGGAGCAAAAACAAAGCAGAGCAAAGCGACGCAAGGGGCCTAAAGCTAAGGCAAAGCAAAAAAGGGCACTAAAACCTAAAGCAAAGCAACGCACGGGGCCTAAAGCTAAAGCAAGGCCAAGCAACGCACGGGCAAAAACACAAAGCAAAAGCAAGGCACCTAGCCGAAACTACCCGCAAATCCTAATTCTATCTCTCCACACCTTCCTATCTGAGGTCATGTCCTCGGTCAAGAGAAGCTCCTTCATGTCGAGCTTAACTCTATCCTCCCATCTGAGTTTGGGTCTACCCCTCCTTCTTACACCTTCAACTACTAGCGCCTCGACTCTTCTTACCGACGCTGATTGTGGCCTTCTTCTGACATGACCGAACCACCTTAACCTACCTTCTCTCATCTTCGAGATAATATTTTCGACCTCGAGCTTTGCTCTGAAAACTCCGTTCGGGATCATGTCAAGCAAGGTTTTACCACAAGTCCATCTTAGCATTCTCAGTTCTGCTACCTCTACCCTATTAGCAAGGGCCTTGGATATGGGCCAACACTCAGACCCGTACATCATAGCCGGTCTAATCGCCACCCTATAAAATTTTCCCTTTAACTTTAAAGGGACGTTCCTGTCGCAGAGGACTCCCTTTAACTTTAAAGGGACGTTCCTGCTCTAACTTTAAAGGAACAATGTAGGCGTCGTATTCGACGGTACATTATATATATAGTAATTTTAATCACATTGCCACGTACGCAAAAAGTGTAACAAATATCTCAAACACAATGCATGATTTTTAATGTTAGGTCAGCTGTTGATATGATTGCTATGGCTCATTATTGTTATATACGAGTAACATATTATTAACCCACCTTATAACTAATGTGTTTTTGGATCAGCTTGTTTTAGTCTGTACAATATTGATTGGGAAAAATCTTTAAAAATGTATCATACTTGCTAAAAAATGACTTTCGTGTAGCGAACAATTTTTTTCCCTTATATGTGTACTGAACTTTCATTTTTTGACCTTTTTGATGTACTTTTGACACGTTACTCAATCAGCCTGCCTGACCCGCGTTTTTGCCACGTCTACTTTTTCTATCCAGATTCTATAGATTTTGTTTCACAACTTAGTGATGTTTTGTTGGGTGCAGGTAAATGAGGAATAACGCACAAATGACAACAAATGGCATTATTTAGTTGATCTTCTGATATTTACCGCCATCCTTGTTCTCAAGAACGTAAGGTTATAGACGATAGCTTTTTTGTTTTTTGGTACTGGTTTTAGAATAATGATTACCCTGAATGGCTGCACGTGTTCTTGCCTGTAAAATGAATGTCTTATTGGGAAAATTGAATCTTTTTGTCGTTACTGTGAATCTT
This sequence comes from Artemisia argyi, assembly GCA_030686995.1. Classification (NCBI taxonomy): domain Eukaryota; kingdom Viridiplantae; phylum Streptophyta; class Magnoliopsida; order Asterales; family Asteraceae; genus Artemisia; species Artemisia argyi. Next base: position 18,149 of record JARVZY010001308.1, read on the forward strand.
TCCTCCTTTTTTTTCAACAAATCCATAAGCATGTAGTGTTGCTGCCAGCCTGCCATGTAAATATAAGCATTTATCCAGCGGTGGGTAACATTGAGCCAGATCTACAAGTAGCAGATGTTAGTCTAAGAATAGACGGCGTGTTGCTTTATACACCCTATTCGAGGTTAAAATTTTTGTGAAGAATGTTGGCAAACTCTGTGGTCATGGTGGTTTTTCTTCAGATTTTAACTCGTGGATTAGCTCTTTTATTTAGATGTTAGTTATCATTTGCGCAGTCTCCTATTACTTTTTTTATCCATAATATATTTTCCTGGCATGAAACGGGTAGAATTTAGCAAGGTTATAAATAGCATGAGGCGTGGCGTGGCGGCATAAAGAAGCTTCAAGGCGAAGTTTTTGCGTTTTTAAGGCGTGGCATAAGGCGGCCTTGCACAAGGCGAAGTTTTGCGTTTTTATAGCATATTTCATATATATCAAGTTAACAAAAAGCGTTGTACATAATGAATAAGGTTAAGAAACTAACATTGCATTAATATTATTCATTTTCTAAAAAAAATAAAAAATAAAATAAAATAATTACTGGAGTTGAATAAAAAAACTCGCCACGCCGTACGCAAAGGCACGCATTTTCACGCCTTACTTCAAGCCACGTCTAGAACCAATGCCAAGGTCCATTCGTAACGTCGAGCCTATGCCTCACGCCTTAGCGTGCGCCTTTTAGAACACTGGAATTTAGTAACTAATCTTCTTGTGACCAATTGTACTATGTAAGTTCTTAGAGTACTAGGTACAATCACACCATTACCACTAACTTTTTGTATCGTCTCAACGTTAACTTAGCATTCTCACTTTTAACAAAATACTCTCTCATAAAATTTTATAACACCCTTTTGGGACTCGCTATCTTTATTTTCTTTTCTATTTTTTTAAACAAACTAATTTTTCATTCATCAAATAAGAATACAAGTAACATTTTTATTAAAAAGAAAAAATAATAATAAAAAAATAAAAAATAAAATGGTTGAACTTTATCTTCCTCACCACACACCCATGCACACACACTTCACGCACAACCACCCTTTACACACCAAATACACAGATTAAACATGAAGGAAAAAAAAAGAAGAAAAAAAAAAAGCCGGGGCGGGGGCTACTATATTTGACATCACGTTTTTATGTACTAGGTTTTTTTGTTTTTTTCTAAAGTTAATATGAATTTGTAACTGAAGTAAAAGGTGTAATATGAATTTGATTACTCTTGTAATATGAATGATCTCAATGTTCATAATGGCTGTACATATTACTCACTCTGTTGCTTGTACTCATGTTAAAGCAATCAGTTAGGGGTGATGTCCAAAACCATCGCCACTCTTGGCAATGTGCGAAAGAAATGAACGTGTCAAATCACAAGATGTATACCGAACAAACTCACTTTTATTATCACTAAAATTGGAGTATAGCAGAGCGTATTATACATCGATTGCTTAACTCAAGTTACATGAAAATTAAATTTCTTTTGAAGCTTCAGAACTTTAAATGTTCTTATATCCAAACGGCAAATGCCACACCGCATTGCCATTCGCTCTCCATTTAATTTAAATTGATTATCCATGTCATGTCTCACTTATGAACATGACGCTATTTCAAACTCCGACTCAGAGTGAATTCATGATTCAATTTAAATGGAGATTCTGAGATGACATGGATAATCAAAGTCTGGTATTGGATCAAAGAATGGAAGAGTCGCTTGACAGGTGATAACTGATGTGTTGGTAATTACCGAATAATAAGTGGATTAGAAGAATTAAGCAGTTCTCATCTGAATAATATGTCACACTGTAACCTATTCTCTTATGCTATAACTTGATTATAACGTTGCAATGTTCATAAGTGCGTTTATGGGGAAGTAAGTTAATCTGATTAACATTTACTGTATAATTTTACTCTACTTTTTTGTACATAAGTTGCTAAGCCGTGAAGAGAAAGTTACTGTGTTTATTCTCTTGTCGGTTGCATCATTTTTTTAATTGAAATCTATCTTAATTATACTACAGACGCATTTCAAATAATGTTTTGACATTTATCTGCATATCGACTATACGTATGCCACTACAGCTCTATAAGTCTTGTGTTAATTGATTAAACGTTCTTTTATCTTGTTAAAACACACACACACACACACACACACACATATAATGATCATGGCATGTTCATTTCAAGTAGGAAATATTAGCTGTAATACATAGAATACAATTCTGATTCAGAAAGTTCATCACTTTATAATGAAAAGAACACCAGCTTGTTAGTTTGAAAACGCAAGCCCGGATACGAACTCCAGGTACTCCTTCTTGGCCTTAACTTCATCAACTGTTGCAGTTTTGTCATTCACAAGCCATTCAGTGGTGTCAGCAATTGCATAATTTATGTTCTTTAAGGCCTTAGGGTCCAGTTTCGTAATTATATCATGTGCTTTCATCTTCTTCTTTAAGTCATACAAGCAATCCTCCAAGGCATTGTATGCATCCACTTTCCGCTTGTACTCTTGGTCCTCAACTTTAAACTTTTCGGCATCATTTATCATTTTCTCAATCTCTTGTTTCGACAATCTTCCACTATGATTGGTCACAACAAGTGTTTCAGTTCTACCTGATGATACTTCCTTACTTGTGACTGTCAGGATGCCATTAGCATCTATTTCATATGTGTCTTCAACTGTAGTGACTCCCTTGGGAGCAAGTGGAATTCCAGAAATCTTAAACTGTCCCAGCAGATAGTTTTCAGTTGCTCTTGTTCGCTCCCCTTGATAAACCTTTTTCTTCATAGCAGATTGGTTGTCTTTAGTCGTAACGAAAGTAGCAGTCTTCTTTGTGGGAATAAGAGTGTTCCGTGGGATTACAACCCGCATTATATCTCCAAGTGTCATAGTGCCAATCGACAAGGGAGTAACATCCATGAGTACCAAATCCTTTATCAACTTAGTAGTGCTATCACCACATAACTTTGCAGCCATAATAGCTGCTCCATACGCAACCGCTTCATCAGGATTAATGCTCTGGCATAGCTGCTTCCCGTCAAAGAACTCCTGCAACATACTCTGCACCTTTGGTATCCTAGTTGATCCACCAACAAGAATCACCTCATCTACACTTCCTTTATCCATTTTTGCATCAGTTAAACATGTCTCTAGTTTCTCTTTACACTTTGTGAAAAAATTCATATTGAGCTCGTTAAACTTGGCACGAGTAAGATTCATAGAAAAATCAATGCCCTCATGCAACACATCAAGCTCGATCGTAGCTTGAGTAGCATAAGAAACACTTCTTTTCGCTCTCTCACATGCAACTTTTAACCTTCCCATCGCTCTTTCATTTCCAGTTAGATCCTTGTTCCATTTCTTATTAAAATTCTCAACGCAATAATTCACCAAACAGTTATCAAAATCCTGACCTCCTAGATGAGTATCACCAGCAACAGCCTTAACTTCAAAAGTACCCCCTTCATCGATGGTGAGAAGAGATACATCAAAAGTGCCACCACCAAGATCAAATACAAGCACAGTCTTCTTTCTAGTAAGACCAGACCAATTATCGACACCATAAGCAATTGCAGCTGCTGTGGGCTCATTGATCATGCGAACAACGTTTAGGCCAGCAATGGCGGCCGCATCCTTAGTTGCTTGCCGTTGACAATCACTGAAATAAGCTGGGACTGTGATGACAGCATTTTTTACAGTTTCACCAATATATGTTTCCGCAACTTCTTTCATTTTTGTAAGAACCATTGATGAGATTTCCTCAGCGGAAAACTGTTTCTCCTGGCCCTTGTAGGTAACCACAATTCTTGGGGCATCCTTAGGTCCTTCCACGACTTTAAAAGGCCACAACTTCATGTCATCAAGTACTTCACCATCGCTGAATCTCCTGCCTATCATCCTCTTTGCATCTGAAATTCCAATAAAAAATCATATCAACCATGTTACAAAATTTATAGTACGACCATTAAAGATTAATAAGCTCATGAACCTATAAACTAACCGAATACAGTATTAGAAGGGTTCCTTGAGATTTGATTCTTGGCACCATCACCAATTAGACGTTCCGTATGAGTGAAAGCAACACAAGATGGCGTTATACGGTTGCCTTGGTCATTGGCTATGATCTCTATTCGATCATGTTTCCATACTGCAACACACGAGTAAGTGGTTCCCAAGTCAATGCCGATTGCTGGTGCTCCACGACTACTTCCCGCCATTACTTCCAAGTTCAAGAAAAAAGGATGCAACAACACTATGGGAGTTTATGATGAACTCTCGCACTTTTCTGATCTTATAGCTTCCAATTAACTAGCCGCTAGGAATATGTAGCATTTGTCAACGTTGCTATGAACCAGATTTTTCAGAAACGAACCATGTTCGAAATATTTGTGTTAGAAATCTTCATTACTTTTATCGAAATGAACCAGATAACTTTTAGTTTAGTCTGCCACTGCACATCCTATATATTATTAAACTTCTAACGACAATGTACGAAGATCAGAAGCTACAACTCGTCCAAAATAGATGTAATATTACAAGTTTGAACTCCTTATATGTTCTTAGGTGTGGCTACTAACACTTTTCATATTGAAACTTTAAAGATATTGGATTAGCGCAACAGTTTTGGGTTTATCAAAAATGTACCAGGGCAATAACCTCTCGATTTGCAATAAAACATGGTCATCAGCCAGTAATTAATCTTATTATTGAGGTCATTACAGCTTTTCAAATTAAAATAAAATCGGGTATCAAATGAAAAATCTGAATCTCTTAACCACTAGGCAACATCTCTATGATTCTAACGTACTTAAGAATGGTAACAGGGCAATTACCAGATGAATCATGCTTAAGATTGGCAACAAGAGACTAAGAGAGGTTTGGGGCGGAAAAATTAACCAAACTTCGTCCCAAACCCGCTCGTATCCCCATTAAAGATATCATTTACGGAGTACTATTCTTTCTTAATGAATATAATACAACACAAACATACTCTAAACACCCTGAGTTCATACATCTCAACTTTACATAAGGTGTGTTTGACAAAATTGCCTGGTGTTGAATCTAGAGCTGAAGCTTATGATTGTTAAAGTTTGAGTATATATTTCAAAAGCTAACTTCAAAAAGCTTTTATAACGCGAGCTTGTGAATTCAAAAGCTCATATTTTTTTTTTTTTTTTTTTTTTTTTTTTGCTGACAAACAAAACTTAAGTTATATTTCAATGATTTTAAAATTCAAACACGCTCTTAAAAAATCCCAAAATTTCGTAATCTAAACACGAACACCCCTAGTTCATGCATCTCAAATTTTTACGACAATATATACATCACGATTGCCAGGGCCGTCCCAGGGATTTAGGGTGCCCTGGGCAGTGACTAAAAAGAGGCCCTCTTCTAAAAAGAAAAAAAAGAAAAATTGCATTGCAACTACAAGGTAATCAACAAACTAAAACTTCCATATACATTGCAGCTTTGGCATATTGAAGTATGATGCAATCAAATAACATAATTTTCGATAAGACCATACTTTGTTATAATTAAATATAAGCTCAAGTGTTAACCACGTAGGGGTGGCCTAGTGGTAAGAAGCTTGAGCAATTATTGAGAGGTCTCAACTTTTTAGGTGCAAACAATTCTAAGTGGTCACGCCAACATTCCTGAAATAAAATATAAACTCAAGTGTTCAACTTTAGAAAACAACTAGAACCATAATTCCATAAACCTTTCGTC